>JAIZAY010001994.1:0-12098 GCA_029531755.1 Holothuria leucospilota | reverse complement strand
AGTCTGTTAGTTCCTCTTTCCATACACTGACCATAGCTTTGAAGTCATTTGGGTTAAAAGGAGTCAGTATTGTGACATTCTCATCTGCATGATTGAAGAGAATTTTTTCTGGCCCTCCCTGTATTCCAGAGACTTACTCTCCCTACCAATGTAAATGGAAATAGCCCCTGATCCCAGTTTTCATCCAAAGACTGCTCACATGCAGGCACAATAGAGAATTCGTGATCGTCAGGTCCTTCTATATTTTTCTATTGTCTAACAACCGTCCCATCTACGGCGGAATAGATACAGTGATATTAATATGATCTGATATACGCCAAAAACGTGCAGTAATAACATCAATAATTGTTCTCTGGAACGGGAATTGACTGAAATACTGGAGGACCTTTAGACCCAAACGTCTAGAATTTGAGTACTGAACTATGTCTTCAATAGTTCTCTTCCTCCATTTGCACTCATATCACTGAATGTTTCATTGTGCTGGTCACAGTAAAGGACATGGGTAATTATAGTTTGTCACTGGATAAACTTAGCGCACACAGGATAAACTTATAGTCGTGCCACTAAAAAATACTCCTGAACTTGTTTGAATTTAGGGCGATCTTTGCATGAAACAAGTATCGCAACCTAGCTTAGGTCAACATGGTAAATTTTGTGAAGACTGCTTCCAAAACTATTCCTTATATACATTTTTTTTGATCTTCCACATCGGTTCATGCGCGTTATACGCTGGCGGAGATGTGTGGGTCAAGGCATGTTTACCCTTGCAATAAGTAAACCTTTTAAAAAACGTTAACTTTAGTTTGTGTATTTTAGATGAATATCTACGTGGTTAGTTGTGGTAAATTTTTGGCTTACTTTTATTTCTTACGCATACAATTCCTGATATTATGACTTAAAAGTTGATGCCGTAATTTTTTAGGCTCACATACGGAGTGTACATTTTGAAGCAATTTTTTGCAATTTTTTGGAGGGGCGCATATAGCCGCCGACCTGAAGTATATCTCGCATTGTGTGCAATATTTTAACCATGCCTTTTGGTGTGGATATGATTTGTCACGAGTATGGGCTTGGGGTCACAAGATACTAAAAGGTGCTTGATTCAGGTCTAATCCTATAGCAGGCTGTAAAAATTTACTCATTAATATTCATTTGCTTTCTGCTTGGGCAGGACCAAGTTTCGCTGCAGCGCAGGGGTCGAAACTATAATACTCTAAATACTCTTTGTTTGAGGAACTGACTTTGGGCTACGGACGTTCGCTGGGTTTATAATATTTTTAGTAGCTTAATTTGCATAAAATCGGGAGTATTTGGGTGGTTTTTAAGGAGACGCAGGTGGGAAGAATGCTTAGGGTGGCGAACTTTGGATTTCGGTTCTGGTACTGAGAGGGTTGCTGTGTGCGCCGCTACAGTCGTCATTGCAGGCCGATAGCAGTTGGAGCGTGATGTCCGTTGGGACGTTAGCCCGCATGCAGTTGCTAAGCGTCTTCGTGAGGCTAGGGGCTTGTAGTTAGTAGGGGAAATTGTGGGCTGCCCTGTTCGCCTTTCTGTCTTTTACGTAGATAAATGTCTTGAAGCACCATCGTTGATTAAGCCTCGCGTTGCATCGCTGTCAAAAAGCGCGGAAACGGCTAACTGAGTTTCCGTAAGTTTACTGTTTTCATTTGTTTTCCGTAATGTTACTTGGCAAAGTTTATACTTAGCGACGGTAAAATGTTGCTTTTGGGTGAGCATATGTACACGAACGAGGGGGGCGATACTTTATTTAGAGCGTGTGCTTTTTAAGTGCATCCGAATGCGGCACATACAAACAAAAAATGAAACTCAATGAGGGTGGCTTTATTTAGAGGGGCATTACCCTGAAGGTCGCGCAAACATAAATTATGTGACGATTAAAATATCGGTTGTCTTTAAGTAGAGAAGCTGTAGTGGCGTAGTAATAATAGTGTGGATACTGTGTAAATCGCTCAGAGGGCTTGAAATGTAAATATGTGGTTAGAAGGGTATGTTGCGAATCAAAAGAGCAGAGGCAAGAAGATATAGTCAGAGGTCACTTTAAATGTTTTTGGTGTTTATATTATTTTGGCTAATTAGGTTATCATTTATGCTAGGCCAAACAGTTAGTGTTTGCTGTAAAATATTTGTAAATACATTTTGTTATTATTTTACCTTTATTCCAGGGTTGTTTCTTTTGGTGGGCAATAAATACTTAGATGAATGAAGGCTAGCGCAGGCCAGTCGTATTGTGTATGATGCTATTCGTCGTCGTCGTGTTTGTTTCAGGGCTACTGTCATGTAGTATGTATAATATAGGCCCCTTCAGTATAAATTGATGCTGTACGCGCCATTTTGGCTGTTTGCTCAGTAAGATTGGGCAGATTATGGTGGCTCATATACCACTCATTTACTAATATATTTTGAGACAATGGCACATGACACCTTAGGTCGGTCTGGTCTCCTCCCCCTCCGCCGTGATTGGCACGGCTTAGTTGATTGGTGCTGATAGTACTTTCAGGTCTTAATCATGAGACGGCTTTTGCTGTAGGCAGCAGGACTTTCCATAGCTTAAGTCGGAAGCCTGGATCCCCACGTCCACCTCGTGTTCTTAAGACTTCTCAGACGAAACATGTAGCTATCACAGGTACCTGTGTGACTCCTCCCATGGTGAGGATTCAGTGGAAGGGGATCCATCCTTCTGGTCGCACTATCGCACTCGCGAGTCCATGTAAGAATAGAAAAGGCCAGGTCAGAGACAGTATGTGTGAGTTACCTATCCTCACCATGACTGACGGACGCCTGTCCCTCATGACGCCTAAACGTCCATGGCATGAGGCGCAGTCTGAAGCGGGTCGAAGAATATTCGCGAATTTTGCAAATCCCTAGGTGTGGACTTTGCGTTTTCGCTATCCTCCTGGAGACTCAACATTGTTAATTGAGAACGACGTCTAACACGGCTTGGTGCCTATGTATCGATGGTGGGGTTTTGCACTCTGTCCTTTGGGTTCCGTGTCGTCCGGTTGGATCTGTTATTTTAGTTTCAATTCACCCATATGAGCTATCGGCGCTCTGGTAGGAAAAGGTTGATCATGATCATGATGTGTCGCGGTGTTATGCATCACCTTATAAACAATCTCTTGTGGGAGTCTTTCAGCGCTAATGTAATGTTTACGCACTTTCTTAATCAAGCCGAAATCAGTACAGAATACAGGTAATTTTTTTAGCTAAGCCTTCCATCCTTCGTTCCTGGCTGTGCCTCTCTTGTATGCGCTAGGCCGGTAGAGCTTTAACTGCGTTTCCGGACTGACACACAGTTTCGACAAGTCAATGTCTACACTACACATCTTCGAGGCTGTGGTGTCGCTATTGGTCGAATTGGACATGTTTGCAACAAATGTCATGACATGGTTGACGTTTGGAGCGTGCTAACATCCGCATGCTTGGCCGTGTTTCACTTTGGCTACCCTGATCCGCCCTGATGGCAGCGTGGACGCCGTCAAAGGTGAGCCAGGGTGTACCTCTCCACCTGTCTCTTTCAGGCCGAGTGATTGTGAAGTTGTGGGCATGTCCAATTTCGACCATGATGCAGGTTACTGTCTCCTTACAATCCCCTCTAGAGTCATGGGCCAGCTAGGTAGGGGGTTCTGGAAATGAACACAGATATGCTAAAACGGAGGCTGAATAATTTTGGGCAAACAGTTTAAGGCATTGTAGCGAAGGGTGGCGAACATTGAGGCCTGGCCTTTTCAACAGATTTAGGAGTGGTGGGACGAACGTAAAAGTTCCTGTGATCAAACATTTTACAGTTGAATACTGTGTAGCAAGAGCTCGTCGAAGAAGGGAGTAGTTCGCTCTCGCTCTGCTCTATGGGGAGAGTGAAGCGGGAGCCCCTCCGGCACGTCTTACGCAATCCACCGTAGCAGTATCATGATGAAATAACTACAGCGTAGGCCCGCGTTCGTGCTCGCGTGCAATTGCGTGGAGGGGCAGAGGGAAAAACCAACGCATCAAGTTCTAACCGGATCTCACAAAGTATTTCAACCCCCGGATAGATCGCCGCATAATAAAGAGTTTCGTCGTGATCGTCGCACGGTGTGGTGCAGAAGGTACCCTCTCGACAACATCGTAGAAGTATTTAAAAGCTTCTTATGAGACAGCTTTATACTTCATGCAGATGTCGAAAAACGATGAAGGGCCTTTCAAAAAAACCTTGGGAACCTGTTAGATAATATTTGATAAGACCGCCATCTAGAGTATCAGATACGGATGAACTTGGTTCGGCCCGTTGACTTTTGAACGATGCTGCTGATAGGCAGTGTGGCGAAGTATGAAAGGACGGTGAGAAGGGGCGCCTGGGTCCGGACGGTATTTCGATGAATTTCTATATATTTAATCGACTTGCTTGAGTATCTCCGTTGGAGGTCACGATCTTTCCGGCGATGTATTCGTCTTCTGCTTTTCGCTTGCTGGGCTCATTGAGCCCCTCGCAGCGTATTCCTTGCGTGATAACTTTGTTGGCCCTAAATCAGGAGACCCACTAGAACGGCTTGAAAAATAATAACGACCGATCAGCATCTGTTAAATGTAGACTACGAGATTCTTAGGGGCGAAAGCCCTTTGTAAGCTAGGCTAGGGCACAGTTATTTCCAGATCTTGATTAGGGTCCTTTCAGCCATCATGTGCGGTGCGGAGACACAGTATTCAGCAGAAGACCTTCTGGTTGGTGCGGGGAGCTTAGTTGAAATACGTGATGGACGCGTGATCTCCCATTGTGGCGTCTTGTCTCCCTCGATGCTGAGGTAAAAGCTCTTCGAGCATGGTTGATCACGGATTCGGCGTCTTTAGAAATTTTGGCAGAATTTGAGTTTGAATCGCAGTTTTTTGTTAAATGGGAGTGCGCTCCCTATTGTGATATAATAGCGGTATACAGTCGGGTTATCGTCAATGGGCCTACCGTCTGGTCGGATCTCGTCCTTCAGAGTCGCAACGTGGTGTATGCTGGCATGGGGTGTACGCCCTGTCACGTCCTGCTACTCTTTGTATTGTTAGTGAATCCCATGTGGCAAGTTAGCTGTCGCAAGTTGAGCCTTTGTTTCGAACCATTTCACATACGCTGGTGGTGCTGAAGTTAAGTGCATTCTAGTTGGCTGTACGATGTCGAGCATGCGTAATCTCCGATCCTAGGCTTCCTTCAGGGCCGCTACTGGCAGGCGTCGTTGTCTAAGCTTTCAAAGAGGCGCACTAGTTCCAGATCTGAAGCCGCTGCACTAAGACGCAAAGGACTCCGTCTAGGTAAGTGGCGGGTCGAAAAACTAACTGCCGTCTTGCGGCATCATGGGTAACGACGCCATAAAGATCAGATGGTATACTGGTTTGCGTTATGGTTCACCCCGTAGTTACTTACCTGGAATGAGTTAAAGTGGACCTTTAGTGGTGAGCTAGGTTTTAAGGAGTCTTCTGCGATCGCCATAAGAAAAAAGAAAATAAGAAATACGATTACGCTGTTGGGAAAGGTAACAGTTATCAATCGTTTTCATTACCTCTCTCTTGTGTGTATCGCGGCACGGGCTGGCTGCTCCCGGTAGGTAGGGGCGTTGTCTTGGTGCGCACTGCGAGTATGGGGGGGGGGGGGGGAGGCTGTGTTTAGTTTTTTATGGTCAGACGGGGGACGGAGTCTGGTTAGTAAGAGGGGTGGTATAGTGGATACCTGGATGCATTTATGGTCGCGGTAGGGTTATGGCCTTGTGGCATTTCCTTACGCAAGGCTCCGTTTTCTCCTGACACTAAGTGTGTTTACCTAGTGCTGTTGGACAGCAGATGCCTTTTGTCTAGTTTGTCCGTTATTGGGTGGGATTATCATTCGCGGACTCGGTTCTTGTCCGGCATCGGCCTGTTTAGTAACAGTAATATCCCACAAGCTAGAGACGCCTACGGGGGGCTACGATGTCAATGAGGGAAAGCGCTCCGTATTATGTCAACAGTGGGGGATGTTTCAGCAGTTCAAACTTGCAAGGATACCTATACCCTGGGGCTGTTTTTGGGGGGGGGGGGGATGAATTGGTTGGGGGCCAGGTGTCGCTACCAGAGCCACTTTGCTTTCATAAGGGCTCGTAAGATGTGGCGTGTTAAGTCCACAGCAGCTCATTATGATTGAGCCGTGCAGGCGAGACGTCTGTTGGTGGCGAATGCGCACATGAGCGCCAGTGTAATTGTGCTAATCTCTAGCGTGCCTTCGGTGGCGTCTTGGAGATTGTATTTTGGTCTACCCCACGCCCACCGCATCTCAATAGTTGCGCCCGCACAATATGCACCAAAGTGGGAGAAGTGTGTGCCATGTGTTTTTTGGCAGTGTGACTATGTGGCCTCTATTCTGGGAATAAATAGGATTTGTTGCAGAAGTCGGCTGTACTTGACGCCTAACGTTGTGTAAGCACGACTGGGCTGTCAGCCAAGGACTTATGCTTTGTCTAGGTCTTTCACCTCCGCCATGGGCAATACCAAGTGTTCAGGACATACTTACCTTTGTTTCGGCCTCCATAAATCGCTAGCCTTATAGGAGAGTTATTACGCGATGTAACATTGTTTTATTAGGGGGTAGGTGAGGCCTGCTGATGTCGTCCTGGCGTCGGTGAGTGGCGGAGGTTAAGGCTGGAGGGTGGAGTCGGACTTCGTCCGCTTGCGCAGATCCGGGCATTCGGTAGGATGGTCTGTGTGGGTCCGCTTGTTTCGTTGAGGGTAGGTGCTCGGTGGTAGTCAACTTGTAAATATTGATTTGGAAGAAAAAATTATGGCACTACTGTAATTTTGTAAATGGTGCTGTGTTTGTATGTGGGTGTGCGCTTGTGAGGTGCTTGGTTGTAAATATGATTTGTAAAGTATGTATATATGTGTATGTAAGTATCGTGAGCATATAGTTCGATTACTGTAATGGAAGTCATAATTTTCCGTGTGTGATTTAGTTGTTTGTAAAAAAGTTTGGGGCGTTAATGTTTCTGGCCCGTTATGCGGCGAGTTTGGAGTTTTTGTTTTTTCGTTTGTATGTTCCGTTTCGATACTAACTTAAAAAGGCACACGTTCCGTATGTGCCGTTTTGATGCACTTAAAACGCAGAAACAGTTCCGTGTGGAAGCTGGGTGAGGTGAGCAGCAAAGCCTAAGTCGGGCCCTGGTTATTGTATTTTGTTTGTAAATATAGGCACTACTGTAATTTAGGTACAATAGGGACTGTGTTTGGTAGGCATAATGGTGTCTTGTGAGGTACTTAGTTGTAAATATGTAGATGATAATATGTGTATGTAAATATCATGTACATAGCGTAACTCAGTTGTAAATATGTATATATGTGCTTACGGTGTAGAATATGCTGTACGATATATCTTCTATTACTGTATAATGAAGCATATTTTTCTGTTTGATTTAGTTGTTTGTAATATAGTTTGCATTTATGTTTCTGGGCACGAACCGGTTTGAGTTTTTGTTTTTGTTCTTCTGTGCGCGTATCGTTGGGGCATCTTAAAAAGAACACGCTGTGTACCTTTGGAGCGCTGTAGGCTCGCCCCGAATCATTATTTTATGGCTAGCCAGTTTAAATCATTCATAATTTTCATCACCAATCATCTGTAGAAATACTTTTTATTTTGAAGTACTGAATACTGCACGGGAATAAATCTAAGGAAAATTTTAGCTAGAAATGTCTTCCATCATGTGGCTTCGTACGCGTTTGCTTTTTAAGTGAGAGGAGTGCTCGAAACGGTCACATACAAGACAAATAACAAACGTTCGCTCAAACCGGATGCGGGCAGAAAAATATTTGTCTGATAGTGGGGTGGGGGGGGGGGGGGTACCCAAGCTTGTCGGCAGGAGGCCGCGAATTGGCTGGTCTACAATACGATGATGGGAGAAGTGTGGTCGCTGGACGCTCCAGGCGTATCTCGTGCTGTGTGTGGTGGAGGGAGGCGGTTTGAAGTATAATCTGCTTTCAACCTTGCGAACGGTTTCCGCGTAACCTCGCCGAGTCACAACTTATTTAGGCTTCTGTTGGACTTAAGACGTTTTGTGTTAATAATTGACCCAGTTGTCTGAATCGCCGTGGATTGCTGTCACCGTAGTTTGGGCGTATGCTACTGAGGGGACGACGGCTGTCTGGCGGCCTAGCCTACACCTGTGGCCTACATATTTACTCGGTGTGGGTCGAGTGTGGACACCTGCGTGCTTGAGCATGGCACCTCATAGTTTGGAGATGTTGGCCTCCAGCGCTAACCTAGCCGATGGCCGTACTAGTGGGCTGCGCGAGTACCCTTTTACATTTCATTATTTGGCTCTTTATGATCGTCTTCGCGACTTTTTGGGCGAACGTTCACAGATTAAGCTGTCAGCTCCGACGTTTTGTCGGTCTTGCTTAGTTTAAGCCTAACGACTCGCTATTTTATCTGGCCGTTAGATCGCATCCGTCTTTATTCTGCGCCAACGTTTGAACCCTCGGTGAACCGACGCTTAACCAAGCCCAGCTTTTAGACCTGTGGTAATTTTTGCGCCAACGATCGTGATACCTGGCCTGTCCGAACGATTTATTCGGTCCAACGCTACAACCCTTACGTCAGTTCGACGTTCAAGACGACGTTCTCTAGTCCATGGTCAATTTACGAATTTACATTTTTATAGGGGTGAGTGTGAGGCAAAATCTCCAAGATCGCGCATTTGGCGCCCTTCCCCGAAGTATGTTCAGTAGTTAATGATGTTGTGTTCCATAGTTTGTATATTGTGTGAAATGTGAATTGTATTTGCAGTGGCTTGTTTAGCCTAGCTTCCGCCCTAGATGTATTTGCCTGTAAACAATGAAGTCAGAGATATTGTGTGTTCATGCTCATGTAGGACAGTGCCTTTTACAATTTCAAGTAAAGCGATGCCTTTAATAGGATAATTGGCAAATTGTTCAGCTTTGTTGCTGGCAACCAATCAGAGGCTTGGTAAAAATGCAGAATTCTGGCCATTGTTTTTCCGTGTCTCCTTAAGTGAGCGTTGCTGTATCGACGGCGAAAGCCATGGTATGGTGTTGGTAGCGTCGACTTATAATCGCGAGAATTTCGGAATGGCTTCACATTGCAAATGTTGTATGATAATGTATTTCAAGTTTTTGTAAAGTACGCCTAGAGCCCTAGGCATAGTGTTCTTGACCCAGAAAGTTATGTGTATTTGGCTTTACAACTGCGCCTTCGTAAAGAAGCGTTAACCCAAGCCATTCACAGGTGCCACAACAGAGCCCCCGAGCCACACAACACAAGCGTCCAGTTATTAGTACCGTATTGCTTATGCTAATGTAGAAACGGAGTCTAGAAAGCTTGACATTTAGAATTTAATATGCCTGTCTTTTCAATCCTGTATTGTAGCGTAGTGCTTTCAATGTTGTTTAGGGCTTAGCTTAATAGTACAGCACACAGGGATATAGGCTTATGTTATGCATGAATTCGCAATTGCTGTGACAATTCCATTCGGCATGACGTGTAATCGAAGGTGTTTCTCTAACTTTAAGGGCCAATCAGAATGTTTGTTTAGTCTTTTGTAGCTCGAAGTGATATGAATTAGTATGCTTAAGGCTAGAGGTAGAGAAGCACCGTGTGACTAAAGTTGTGTAATGTGAACCAATTTCAATTTAAATGCATAGACCCAGTCCATGTTCGTATATATTTTTTTTAAAAAAAGTTTGTGGCAAGGGTAGACCAAATATATCATAGAGGAAGTCCTTAGCGCATTTGGGCGGTCGCTTTTATGTCTTTCTTGGGAATTAGGCTCAGGCCAAATTTAAGTTATGCAGGGATGTGCTGTCTGCTACGATCCCTATTTTCCACCTAGATTTGTGACGCAATTTTTGCTCTCGGTAATTTCTTTATTCTGGACACAGAAATGCAGGTACGAGTTAGCATAGATTTGGTTTTGATTTTCTCTAGTTTGTCAAAGAGGGGGAAAAGGAAAACATCCGTATGTTGCTTAAGGGGCGGCGAACATTAGTTTTTTTCATTGTGTGTATTAGTGAGTCGAGAGTTCGCAGTGATCCATTGGGGTTTTTGAAGGTTTGGCCACTCGCAAGGAGTTGGCGTCATCGTCCAAAACGTAATATAATTGGGTCATATCTTTTTCACACATTTTGTATATGGACATAAGGAGATGAGGATACTTCGAATTTGCATTATGATGTGCAAGTGGAGTACACTGTTTAATTTAGCTTGATGAATATAGTTTCGTAAAGGGAGAGAGGGAGGGGGAGGGATGGGTAGAAAAAAATAAAAAAAAAAAAAAAAAAAACGTAATTGGTAACTGTTACTCTGCAACTTGAACAAGATTTTAGTGAACTGCGTACAATGTTTCCTCACCAGGAAAATGAATGCTTTCAGTATCGTTAATACTCATCCGATATGTGAATGATAATGTTTTATGTAGCCATTTTGACATAGTTAACATCAATGTCACTCTCACTTAAATGTAGAAATGAGCCTTGTGTGGTAGAACATGCTTTATTTGCAATATGTCAGAATCCGTCTTCCTCTTGCTGGACATGTCAAGAGAGAATAGTGATTGTCACATGTTTAGTTAGGTACGCAATTTTAGAATTGATTATTGCATTAAATGTTTTTAAAGATGATTAAGCAGCTTTGGAATTACATTATGGTGTTTTCCTGCTACGCTATTCAGGTTAACCCACCCTGCCGTTTCCTCCCTGTTGTTGCGCTGCCGACTATCCTGTCATGTGTAATGAAATTTCAATTTGTGGCAATTTCATGTATTGTTGTATGCCATGTAGCAATGCTGATGTTGGCATATTTGAAAAAGAGTAGAATATTTTTCAACTGCGTTTTCAATAATTTAAAAGTAGCCAAGAGGGGATGTCATGTATTGTATCTATATAGAGGCGGGCCTTCTGTATAATTGGATGGGGGCTAAAGCGCGCATTTTGCTGTTTCTCAGGTAAAGATTGCAGATTATGGGTGCTCATAACTCAATCATTTGACATAATTTTGAGACACATGCAGTCACGTACTACGCTAGTCTGTCTGGTTTCCCGCCTTCCCCTGTGTTGGGATGGACACCATATGTTGATGGCATAGTACGTGTTCAGCAAATCGAATCAGAGAACGCTATTTTCTGTAGCAGCTAGACTTCCTAAACTTAAGTCGGAAGCCTGGAAATGCGGCGCACGGCCACTCGTGTTCTAGACTTCTCAGACGAAACATGTAGTACACCTGTGTAATTTGGAGGCCTGTAGGCTCCCCCGAACCTATTTTTTATGGCTAGCCAGTCCAATCATCAGATAATTTTCATCACCAATCGATGCTGAAAATACTTGTAGTTTGAAGACTGAATGATCAACGGGATATAAATCTATTGAATATATTTAGCAGAACTGTCTTCCATCTTTTCTTGTTACGGCGTTTGCTAGATAGGCCCCCAAGCCTTCGCAGATCATCCCCGCCGCGTATTTGGCCGCACTAATATCTAGATGGATGGAGTCGCGGACGCTCAACTATCTTATACTAGCGCCATGACAGATTATTTCTTCATCTCATCTTACCATGTCGTCACTTAATCTTTTTTTTTTTATTGGTTTATTAGCAGCTGGTGATATAAAAATTACTGATAATCAAAGCATGGTTAGCATTTTGCCCGATTATATAGGTCAAACTACATACGGGGTTTTCGCGATACTTAAACAAGTGCTCAGTAGCATTATAACTAGTATATAGGCAAAATACAATAAGAATCCCTACAATTCTTTGCCTGAGGCATTCTAAAATTGGGCGTGAAGCTTGGGGCGTGTGGGGGGCATTACGGCTAATAAGTGTAATTAAGATTTGGGCGTAATGTATTTGTTAACTAACTCTGTTTCATTCTTACATTTTTCGTGGCGAAAATGTTTAAGGTGATTATTGTACCTTAATTTCAACGAACCCCGCCCCCGTCTTGCCTCGCGATGCAGTTCATGGTGGGCTGTCCCGCTGTATTATGTTACGCTCGGCCCGGTAAAACTATACGGATTTTTTCAGTCTCCGTGAACTGGGTAAATGTTTTTTTGTGTTACAATTGGCTTAAGACTACTGAGGGGTTTCTATG
>JAIZAY010002273.1:0-10451 GCA_029531755.1 Holothuria leucospilota | reverse complement strand
ACAGTCATTTCTGAAAATGGTATTGTCCAGATATGTAGGAAACAATTCACTGGCTTGTGGCTCACGATCTTTTCCTTATCCAGATCTCACAGGTATTGCAGTAATTTTTGATCCTTGAGATCTTCTGTAAATGGCAAAAATTTGAAATGAAATCGGCAACCTGTTTTGCTGTAAAATTTACTGTGTGAATAAGGAACATCAGTACATGATAATCAGCCAACATTACATAATTACTGAATGCCTGTAGCAGTAGTGTGCTATGTGGATGTATAGGAACAACAGCGATCAAATGTTTTGTGCAATGTCACAATGTCACACAAACAGCATTCTGAATTCTGATATCAACAAATATTTCAAATGCTACAGTAAATCACTAAATAGTACAAACTTACAAAGCTGATCATGATTCAAATTTTCAGGCCTTTTCTGAGGTTTTGAGTTATCAAGCAAAAACAACTGCAATACTTGTGTAAGATTTGGAAAGGAAAAGTTGTGGTAGTAGATTAAGACTTCTGGTCCCAGCTTTGCTACAGAAAGAAGATCGGTTTCGACCTGTACTGAGCTGGTTGAACACCCTACATTTTCTATGATTCATAGTAACTATTATGTATCAGGAGCTTTCGTGCTAGCTATACACGTGCCTAATTTGCGGATCATGGCCACTATCCATCTGGTTAGGGTATTCCATTGTAACTCAAGGGGAGTTGCAAACTTCAGTTTCACATTTTCATTGTAAATGAAGTGTCGTTCTCAAAATAGCTCTTCTGAGACAATTTAGAAATATTAATTACTTTAACACAACCAATATCACTTTGAGAACGACACTCCTTAATAGGCCTAAGTGCATTTGTTTTAGGAAAAAGCCTTAAAACTTCATTACTCCTAGAATTGGACCGTACTAATCTGTTGGACAGATAGTGGCCATGACCCGCCTTTGCTGAGGAATAAGGTTGTATGCACCAATGTTAGGCTGTTGAGTATGGGGTAAAGTTTTACTGTAGAAGCATGAGGAAAATGTCACTCGCATATGAATAAGGGCTAGGCCTAGGCCTATAGCATATAGGCGATTGATCTTAAAGTGCAACTTACTAGCTTACTAGGTTAAGGAACTTACTAGCTTAAGGAAGCTATCTGCCCCATTAACCAACCGGGCCACTAGGGACTTCGTGCCTTACTAGGCCAAGTTCCTGGTGGACCAGGTATGTACTAGTGGGTCACATGGGAGGGATTTTCTTGAGGCAGTGTCTGATGGTTTCTTTACCCAGCATGTTCTGTTTCCCACTCGTGAGGACAATTGTCTGGATTTGGTACTAAGTACTGATGAAAACATGGTTAGAAATGTAGCTAGTGGTGGTAAGATAGGATCTAGTGACCATGACCTCATAAGTTTTGAGTTACTTTGTTTCAGCAAACTTCAAGGTAGTGACAAAACTGTTTTAGATTTCAGCAAGGCTAACTTTACTCATGCTAAAGAGCTTCTTACCATAGATTGGGTTGCACGTTTGTCTCACTTAGGTCCTGCTGAAGCATGGAGTGTCTTTCGTAATATAGTTACTGACACTACAAAGTTGTGTATCCCACTCAAAAAAGCTGTGGTTAAAAATAGGCCAATCTGGATGTCTAGAGAGGTACTTAGAGCAGCCAGGAAGAAACGTAAGTGCTGGCGTCGATATAGGGTCAGTAAGAATTCTGATAACTTGGCAGTCTACAAGAAGCAGGAACTCTTAGTTAAAAATTTGGTTATTGACACTAAAGCTAAGTTTGAAAAGCAATTGGCCAATGAGGTTAAGGTAAATCCAAAATCTTTTCATGCCTATGTCAGGTCTAAGCAGAAGGTTAAGGAGGGTGTTGGGCCTCTCCAAGGTAACAAAGGCACACTAGTTACTGATCATCAGGATATGGCTAATTTGTTAAATGATTATTTCGTATCTGTTTTTACCAAGGAATCATCTGTTTTGGGGACTTGTAGGGATTCTGATAATTCTTCTTTAGTTAGTGATGTTGTCTTCTCTGAAGAGTTGGTTTGTAATAAGTTGAAGAGTTTAAAAGCTAGTAAGGCCCCTGGGCCTGATGGGATCCATCCTGCCATTCTCCATGAATGCTCCGAGATTTTGTCAGTTCCTCTTTGCATTATTTTTCAGAAGTTTCTGGATTCAAACTTTGTACCTGCTGACTGGCGGATTGCTAATGTTACTCCAATTTTTAAAAAGGGGGATCGGAGCTTGCCTAGCAATTAAAGGCCGGTCAGTTTAACCAGTGTTGTGTGCAAAGTTATGGAATCTGTAATCAAGGATTGTTTGCTTAAATATCTTTTAGATAATGGGTTACTCAATCTGTCACAGCATGGTTTTTAACCGAGTAGATCTTGTGTTACTAATTTACTAAGCTTTCTTGAGGATGTTTCCTTATCTCTTGACTGTGGTCACAGTGTTGATGTCATTTACCTTGATTTTCAAAAAGCCTTTGATAAAGTTCCATTAGGTAGACTTTTGGTTAAACTGCATAGGTTAGGCATCAAAGGCAGTTGTGCTGACTGGATAAATTCGTGGCTCAATAGCAGATCTCACAGAGTTGTTATTAATGGTAATTTCTCTTCTTGGAAAGAAGTCTCAAGTGGAGTGCCACAAGGTTCTGTTCTTGGCACACTTCTTTTCTTAATTTTCATCAATGATATTGATAGCTCTCTCACATCTAGTATAAGTGAGTTTGCTGATGATACTAAGCTCTATAGGAAGGTTATTGATAAGGATGATGCCTTATTGCTGCAAAAAGACTTTGACAGGTTATTTTCACGGTCTCAGACTTGGCAAATGTCTTTTAATGCAGATAAGTGCAAAGTCCTTCACTTTGGTCCTAAAAATTTCAGCTATGATTATAACATGAATGGTAGTATTCTGAGTGATGTGACTTTTGAGAAGGATCTGGGTGTAGTTATTACAGGTGATTTAAAGCCATCTAGACAGTGTGCAGCTGCTGCTAGCCAGTGTGCATTTAGTGCACTATACGCCGAAGATCTTCGGCATGGCCATACGATTTCGGTCGGCGTGGCGGCTTAGAAACTAGCCTTTGTTGGCGTGCAAAATGCAGTAAGTTGAGGATTGTCGGCGTAGTTGGCGTACTCCCCAGCGTAGCTGCGGGCAAACAGTATGCCCGGCATACCGGCGGGCCGATTCAGTCAACTCCCGCTAGTATGTTCACGCACAGTACTGTGCTATATATACCTGTAGGCCTACTTGTATTGCCAATGAATGGTGTATGCATTACGTACATGTATACATACGTACGTACAATCGCTTACGGATTACCTCTGACTTTGCTATAATGTGTGTATACTATGTGACGTGCATTGCCAATGTATGGTGACTGTGTACGTATCACGTACATGTATACTGTACGTATGTACGCACACCTATGGATTGCTATGTACATGCATTGTATGTGCACAGTACAGAAAATCCCGGCGTACGGTCACGAAAACCTCGGCGTACCTTCGGCGTAGGCTTTACATGGAATGCACCCTGGGCTGCTAGGGCTAATAGGGTGCTTGGATTGATCAAGAGGAATTTCAGTAGTTTTAGTAAAGAAATTGTACTAAATTTGTATAAGCAGTTGGTAAGACCCCACCTCGACTATGCAGCCCAGGCTTGGAGTCCCTTCTATGAAAAGGACAAGCTTCTTTTAGAGCAAGTTCAGAGGAGAGCCACTCGCCTTATACCCGAGGTGAGATACCTACCTTATCATGTTAGACTTAAGCATCTTGGGCTTACCACCCTGGAGTTGAGAAGGATTAGGGGGGACATGCTTCAGGTGTACAAATTTCTCTCTGAAAGGAATCCTTTGTCCTCTTGCAATTATTTAAAGGTTCAATGTAATTCTCGGGTTCGAGGCCATTGTAAGAAGCAAGTTAAGAATTTTGCAAGGCTCGACATTAGGAAGTTCAGCTTTTCTAATAGAGTTGTTAACGAGTGGAATAGTCTGCCTGAGTGGGTAGTTAACTCCACATCTGTGCACTGCTTTAAGGTTAACATTGACAAGGTTAACATTGACTTCCATAAGTGTGGTAGAATCTAATTGTGCTGGCTCATTTAGTGTTGGTTGGTTCTTTGTTTTCAGTTAAGGTTGTATGGACTTCACGGCATCTTATGGGGCCTTAGCCCTCCTTTGCCCTTTAACCTGTTATGTTATGTTATGTAAACCCAGGTATGTACAACAATATTTCTGGATTCTTTGTCACGACCTGAATTCGCATATTGTAAATTGTAATGTTGTAAGTTAGGGCGCTATGGGTTTGGATAGACTGCTACAGCAGGCATAGCCTGGGGTACGTAGGCCTAGTTCTCACGTACACTTTGTTCCCTGAACATGTATTGGAAGCCACAAAGCGACCCAACTAGGCCTAGCCTAGGCTAAGTCAAGACTGCGGACTACAGTAGACGCCTTATGCCACACTGCTAGACCCCGTTCAGCGAGATGGTCGTTCTTTTCGAAGTTGCAGTTCAACGTTAACCTAGGCCCGCCTAATGTTGGTATATTTTAAACACCCATACCACAAAGTAGCGATCTTGTCGATTAGCATTTGAGGCCATTGCTTCAAGCAGGAATACTGGCTTGGTGCACGAAGAAGCTCTTGTAACTCTTGCTTTGAACAAAGCACCAGCAGGCAAAGGCATAGCAGATATCGCTTTACTGTGTTTTCAAGTTCAATGGTATTGCCCAATCTAACCACAGGCGACCACAGTAAAGTGAGCCGCACATTCAGCCGCACATTCAGAGATGTTATAACACAACTAATAACAAACATTGAAGTTCGTGTTACCGCGTTCCAATTCCACGAGCTGCAACTTCAATTCGAGAGTATAATTCCTAAATAGAATGGTGATGTACGGTGCACAAGAAGAGACTTTGCTTCAGCGGATAATAAAGCAGAAATTCACTAATGCTATTTTTAGCGAATGTCGAATGGTCACACTTGCGGCATAGAATCTCTCTGAAATTTACATATCTGATAGCTCTATTACTTGCCTTCACCCCCATGTAAATAGATAAGTGGTATCGTACCCACACAAGGAGTTATCACCCTCAAACGACCCCTTCCCCTCCATTAAATACACCGCCGATCTTAAAGTTGTCAACTTTTTACACAAATGGAATGGATGGCCGTCTTTGGACTGTGCGGCTAGCATTTTGCCTCATTGAATCTCTCCTAAATTTACATATATGATAGCTCGATTACTTGCCTACACCTCCATGTAAATACATAAATGGTCCCGCACCTACACAGGGAGTTATTATGCTCAAAACGACCCCTTCCCCTCCAGTTAATATACCGTCGATATTAAAGTTGTCAACTTTTTACACAAATAAAATGGATGACCGTCTTTGGACTGTGCGGCTAGCATTTTGCCTTATAGAATCTCTCTTAAATTTACATATATGATAGCTCTATTACTTGCCTACACCCCCATGTAAATAGATAAGTGGTCCCGTACCTACACAAGGAGTTATTACCCTCAAAACGACCCCTTCCCTCACGTAAATATACCGCCGATCTTAAAGTTGTCAACTTTTTACACAAATGAAATGGATGGCCGTCTTTGGACTGTGCGGCTAGCATTTTGCCTCATGGAATCTCTTTGAAATTTACATATATGATAGCTCAAATACTTGTCTACACCCCCATGTTAACGAAAAAGTGGTCCCGTACCCACACGGGGAGTTATCACCCTCCAAATGGCCCCTTCCCTCACGTAAATATACAGCCGATCTTAAAGTTGTCAACTTTTTACACAAATGGAATGGATGACCGTCTTTGGACTGTGCGGCTAGCATTTTGCCTCATACAATCTCTCTTAAATTTACATATCTGATAGCTCTATTACTTGCCTACACCCCCATGTATATAGATAAGTGGTCACGTACCCACACAAGGAGTTATCACCCTCAAAACGACCCCTTCCCCTCCAGGAAATATACCGCCCATCTTTAAGTTGTCAACTTTTTACACAAATAGAATTGATGGAGTTATTTCGACTACTCGGCTAGCATTTTGCCTCATAGAATCTCTCTTAAATTTACATATATGATAGCTCGATTACCTGCCTACACCCCCATGTAAATAGATAAGTGGTCCCGTACCTACACAAGGAGTTATTACCCTCAAAACGACCCCTTCCCATCCAGTTAATATACCGTCGATATTAAAGTTGTCAACTTTTTACACAAATAAAATGGATGGCCGTCTTTGGACTGTGCGGCTAGCATTTTGCCTTACAGAATCTCTCTTTAATTTACATATATGATAGCTCAAATACTTGTCTACACCCCCATGTTAACGAAAAAGTGGTCCCGTACCCACACAATGAGTTATCACCCTCAAAACGACCCCTTCCCCTCCAGTAAATATACCGCCGATCTTAAAGTTGTCAACTTTTTACACAAATGGAATTGATGGAGTTATTTCGACTACGCGGCTAGCATTTTGCCTCATAGAACCTCTCTTAAATTTACATATATGATAGCTCTATTACTTGCCTACACCCCCATGTAAATAGATAAATGGTCCCGCACCTACACAGGGAGTTATTATGCTCAAAACGACCCCTTCCCCTCCAGTTAATATACCGTCGATATTAAAGTTGTCAACTTTTTACACAAATAAAATGGATGACCGTCTTTGGACTGTGCGGCTAGCATTTTGCCTCATTGAATCTCTCTTAAATTTACATATATGATAGCTCAATTACTTGCCTACACCTCCATGTAAATAGATAAATGGTCCCGCACCTACACAGGGAGTTATTATGCTCAAAACGACCCCTTCCCCTCCAGTTAATATACCGTCGATATTAAAGTTGTCAACTTTTTACACAAATAAAATGGATGACCGTCTTTGGACTGTGCGGCTAGCATTTTGCCTTATAGAATCTCTCTGAAATTTACATATATGATAGCTCGATTACTTGCCTACACCCCCATGTAAATAGATAAGTGGTCCCGTACCTACACAAGGAGTTATTACCCTCAAAACGACCCCTTCCCTCACGTAAATATACCGCCGATCTTAAAGTTGTCAACTTTTTACACAAATAAAATGGATGGCCGTCTTTGGACTGTGCGGCTAGCATTTTGCCTCATAGAATCCCTCTGAAATTTACATATATGATAGCTCTATTGCTTGCCTACACTCCCATGTAAATAGATAAGTGGCCCCGTACCCACACGGGGAGTTATCACCCTCCAAATGGCCCCTTCCCTCACGTAAATATACAGCCGATCTTAAAGTTGTCAACTTTTTACACAAATGGAATGGATGACCGTCTTTGGACTGTGCGGCTAGCATTTTGCCTCATACAATCTCTCTGAAATTTACATATCTGATAGCTCTATTACTTGCCTACACCCCCATGTATATAGATAAGTGGTCACGTACCCACACAAGGAGTTATCACCCTCAAAACGACCCCTTCCCCTCCAGTAAATATACCGCCCATCTTTAAGTTGTCAACTTTTTACACAAATGGAATTGATGGAGTTATTTCGACTACTCGGCTAGCATTTTGCCTCATAGAATCTCTCTTAAATTTACATATATGATAGCTCGATTACCTGCCTACACCCCCATGTAAATAGATAAGTGGTCCCGTACCTACACAAGGAGTTATTACCCTCAAAACGACCCCTTCCCATCCAGTTAATATACCGTCGATATTAAAGTTGTCAACTTTTTACACAAATAAAATGGATGGCCGTCTTTGGACTGTGCGGCTAGCATTTTGCCTTACAGAATCTCTCTTAAATTTACATATATGATAGCTCAAATACTTGTCTACACCCCCATGTTAACGAAAAAGTGGTCCCGTACCCACACAATGAGTTATCACCCTCAAAACGACCCCTTCCCCTCCAGTAAATATACCGCCGATCTTAAAGTTGTCAACTTTTTACACAAATGGAATTGATGGAGTTATTTCGACTACGCGGCTAGCATTTTGCCTCATAGAACCTCTCTTAAATTTACATATATGATAGCTCTATTACTTGCCTACACCCCATGTAAATAGATAAATGGTCCCGCACCTACACAGGGAGTTATTATGCTCAAAACGACCCCTTCCCCTCCAGTTAATATACCGTCGATATTAAAGTTGTCAACTTTTTACACAAAAAAAATGGCATGACCGTCTTTGGACTGTGTGGCTAGCATTTTGCCTCATAGAATCGCTCTGAAATTTACATATATGATAGCTCGATTACTTGCCTACACCCCCATGTAAATAGATAAATGGTCCCGCACCTACACAGGGAGTTATTATGCTCAAAACGACCCCTTCCCCTCCAGTTAATATACCGTCGATATTAAAGTTGTCAACTTTTTACACAAATAAAATGGATGACCGTCTTTGGACTGTGCGGCTAGCATTTTGCCTCATAGAATCTCTCTGAAATTTACATATATGATAGCTCGATTACTTGCCTACACCCCCATGTAAATAGATAAGTGGTCCCGCACCTACACAGGGAGTTATTATGCTCAAAACGATCCCTTCCCCTCCAGTTAATATACCGTCGATATTAAAGTTGTCAACTTTTTACACAAATAAAATGGATGACCGTCTTTGGACTGTGCGGCTAGCATTTTGCCTCATAGAATCTCTCTGAAATTTACATATATTATAGCTCAAATATGTGTCTACACCCCCATGTTAGCGAAAAAGTGGTCCCGTACCTACACAATGAGTTATTACCCTCAAAACGACCCCTTCCCTCACGTAAATATACCGCCGATCTTAAAGTTGTCAACTTTTTACACAAATAAAATGGATGGCCGTCTTTGGACTGTGCGGCTAGCATTTTGCCTCATAGAATCCCTCTGAAATTTACATATATGATAGCTCTATTGCTTGCCTACACTCCCATGTAAATAGATAAGTGGCCCCGTACCCACACGGGGAGTTATCACCCTCCAAATGGCCCCTTACCTCACGTAAATATACAGCCGATCTTAAAGTTGTCAACTTTTTACACAAATGGAATGGATGGCCGTCTTTGGACTGTGCGGCTAGCATTTTGCCTCATAGAATCTCTCTTAAATTTACATATCTGATAGCTCTATTACTTGCCTACACCTCCATGTAAATAGATAAGTGGTCACGTACCCACACAAGGAGTTATCACACTCAAAACGACCCCTTCCCCTCCAGTAAATATACCGCCCATCTTAAAGTTGTCAACTTTTTACACAAATGGAATTGATGGAGTTATTTCGACTACGCGGCTAGCATTTTGCCTCATAAAATCTCTCTTAAATTAACATATATCATAGCTCTATTACTTGCCTACACCCCCATGTAAATACATAAATGGTCCCGCACCTACACAGGGAGTTATTACCCTCAAAACGACCCCTTCCCCTCCAGTTAATATACCGTCCATATTAAAGTTGTCAACTTTTTACACAAATAAAATGGATGACCGTCTTTGGACTGTGCGGCTAGCATTTTGCCTAATAGAATCTCTCTGAAATTTACATATATGATAGCTCAAATACTTGTCTACATCCCCATGTTAACGAAAAAGTGGTCCCGTACCCACACAATGAGTTATCACCCTCGAAATGGCCCCTTCCCTCACGTAAATATACAGCCGATCTTAAAGTTGTCAACTTTTTACACAAATGGAATGGATGGCCGTCTTTGGACTGTGCGGCTAGCATTTTGCCTGATAAAATCTCTCTTAAATTTACATATATGATAGCTCGATTACTTGCCTACACCCCCATGTAAATAGATAAGTGGTCCCGTACCTACACAAGGAGTTATTACCCTCAAAACGACCCATTCCGCACGTCAATAAACCGCCGATCTTAAAGTTGTCAACCTTTTTTACACAATGGAAGTGATGGGAGTTAGTTATTTCGATACGCGGGCTAGCATCTGCATAATAGAATCTCTCTGAAATTTAAATATCTGATAGCTCTATTACTTGCCTACACACCCATGTAAATGACATAAATGGTCGCGCACCCTACAAGGGAGTATTACCCTCAAACGACCTTCCCCTCCAAGTAATATACCGTCGATATTAAAGTTGTTCAACTTTTTTACACAAATGGAATGGATGACCGTCTTTGGAACTGTGCGCGCTACATTTTGCCCATAGAATCTCTCTGCAATTTACCATATAGATAGCTCAAATACTTGTCTACCTCCCCATGTTAACCGAAAAGTGGTCCCGTAACCACACAATGAGTTATCACCCTCGAAATGGCGCCTTCCCTCACGAAAATATACAGCCGATCTTAAAGTTTGTCAACTCTTTACACAAATGGAATGGATGGCCGTCTTTGGACTGTGCGGCTAGCATTTTGCCTGATAAATCTCTCTGAAATTTACATATTGATAGTCATACTTGCATACACCCCATGTAAATAGATAAACGGTCCCCGACCACAA
>JAIZAY010002269.1:0-10473 GCA_029531755.1 Holothuria leucospilota | reverse complement strand
TCCGGTGACTTCGGGCGGTTTGTTTGGTACGAGCCATGCTTTATTTCTTCGTTGAAAAACGTGTACTCTCGATTAGAGGCACAATCACGATGTAATACAATCACAAGACAAGCTTTCACCCCTTTATTATATTCAACCTACTACAACAAGTTGTACAATACACACGTACAGCGTTGAGCTACACACAGTCTCGCGTTAGCCGACTTCAAAGAACCCGCTGTTGACAGTTTTCTCTTCGCCGATTGGCTGATTTAGGCCGTGCAACTAAGTAACATCTCTTAACGGTATCGACCAATTTTTAACCCCGAAAAATAAGAAAATGACACCTCTCCAAGACTCAGTATTGACATCACATCAAAGTTCCGTAGAAAGTCTCCCCGAAAGTGTAAAAAAGAGATGCTCGTATGGTAACAGAAGCTTATTTTTCGACTTTGAAGGCCTGTGAGCTTGGTTTTTGCTCGGATCCTGCTGCAAAGTGTGCGATGCTCTCGGCGGTCAGGTTTTAAAGTGATGACGTCACGCTAGCATTGTTCGACACAGTGTACACATGCTTGTGTATAGTCGCCTGCGACTGTCTGTGTGGTTTAATTTAATAATAAAGTGTAGCCGCCCTAACGAAATACTTACCATACTTACCATCTTAGTCTATTGGCCAATACTTTCACTAATATTTTTCAGACCCCGAGTAATCCAAAATTTGACGAGGATCATAAAAGAAATATTGACGACTTCGTTCAAACCCATAATGCAATGCTATCCCCTGACTTTAAGGCTTCCTACAATGAGCATCCGCTTACCACAAAGGTCAACCCAAACGATATTAAACTGGCCCTAAAAAGCACCAAAAATAACTCTTCCCCAGGACCTGATGAAGTCACCTACCTTCATCTCAAAAAGTGCCCTGAATCCTTCATAGCCTTACTTTCCATTTTCTTTACTCTCCTACTAACTTATGGCTACTTCCCTAAACCCTGGAAAATTTCTAAAACCATTCTGATTCCCAAGCCTAACAAAAATAGAACAAACCCAAGAAACTATAGACCTATTAGTCTTCTTTCTTGCCTAGGAAAAATTTTTGAAAAGGTTATAGCTAACAGACTTACCCCCTACTTACAAAACTACAGTTTTTTCACGAACAATCAATGTGGATTTAGGCCAAATAAAAGTACCTTCAATCACCTCTTTAGACTAATCGAAAACACTAAGAACGGGTTCAAAGGCCGTAAGCTAACATCCGCCATCTTTCTCGATGCTGAAAAGGCCTTGATCAAACTTGGCATAATGGTTGAAAGCAAAATTAGCAACCCTAATATTCCTATTAACACCCTTAAAGTCCTTTCTTCCTTCTTAGATGATCGTAAAATGCAAATTTATTATAGAAACAATTATTCCCCCGTGATTAATCTCAAGGCTGGAACCCCCCAAGGATCCATTCTTAGCCCCTTACTCTACATTATTTATGTAAATGACATCCCATTAGTCCAGAAATTAATGTAAACTTAGCTCAATTTGCTGACGACATAGCTTATGGACCACCTCCTCCAGCGCAAAAATTAACCAAAATAACCTGCAAAGTCTCTCACTAAGATTGAAAATGGTGTTGCTCCTGGAGGATAAAAATTAATCCGATTAAGTCAAAATATAAAATTTTCAAGAATTCTCATAACAGTAAAACTCTCATAACACCTACTATTAAATTGTTTGACAATGATATCCCCTACTCGAAAGATGCCGATTTCCTAGGTGTAACACTTGACGAGAAACTTACCTTTTCTACTCATATTAAAAGAACTCTAGGTAAAGCTTGGGCCAAACTTAACTCGCTTAGCCAAATTTTTAGGAACAGCGCCATCTCCCCAGAGACAAATATACGCATTTATCAAACTTTAATACGACCAGTTCTTGAATATGGAAGTATTACCTTCCTTGCTTCCCCTTCAACAAATCTTCACAAACTTGAAAACTTTCAGACAACTGCCCTTAGAAAAGCTCAAAAAATCCCAAATTACATAGCCAAAAGACTTGTACTAAATGCTTCAAACGTACCCTCCTTTATTGATCGGATTAAAATACTTAATACTAATCAACTTAAAAAATTAATGCAACATGATTCCCTAATCCGTGATACAATTCTTTCTTACCTCACCATTCACAACAGGCTCAAAATTAATTCGCCCCTAGATATCTTAGATGCTAAAAATTGGGTTGAGGTGGAGTTACTTACTGAGGGAGGGGAGAGGGGGGACCCTAGGATAGGCCTAAGTACCTCTGGCTAGAGCCCCTGCGAGTTAATAGCTGTTTTTCAGTGAGACGGGGCAGCCAGAGGGTGGGTTTTCTTTTTTTTATTAAAACTAGGACTTAAAGGGTTACCCTAAGTTTATAATTAGTAGGTACTCTTCACCTCATCCCAACCCTTTGTCTATCCCGGCTCTCTTTTAAATCTCCATTTTGTTAGTTCAAATGTTGTCCGGGAAATTTCACTCTGTGTCTTTCGACCGTACTTTCTATTCCCTGCCCTAGCAACCCATTTTTCCCTACCAAATGATAGCCAACACTCGTGGAAAAAAAACACAAAAAAGAAGCAGGCCCTGAATTGGGGCTTTCGCAAAGATGACATAGGTACACTTTTCTGTTATGGTCCTTCGGCTCCACATTGAAAATAAGTTAGTCGAAGGATAATATGCCCTGGTCTGAAAAAAAAAAAGATAAATAAATAAGGTGAAATAAAAGAAATAATGAATATAAAAAAAAAAGTATTTTACGGATACTTAGTTTTACACTTGAACTTTAAGATAAAAAGACACGACTAAGCTGTTTGTCAGAGGAAAAGTGCCTCCTCTCGGGTGTAATTGATGGCCCTTAAAATAGCGTTGGTTTCGGTGAGGGGGGGCAACCCCCATGTGTCCAAGCAGAACCATTTATGGAGGTGGTGTACTTGGTGACAGCCTTGGTGCCCTCAGAGACGGCCGTGTTTGGGGCGAGTTTCACCAGGCCAGCAACAGTCTGACGGCGGTCTGGACCTCCCGACTGGTGATGGTGGATTTTCTGTTGTATTGGGCCAAAACGGGCCGCCTCGGCAGCGATAGCGCTCGAAGATATCGTTGACAAAGCTGTTTCAATGATAGACATGGCGCGGCTTGAGATACCGGTGTCAGTATGAACCTGCTTCATCACTTTGTAGAGGTAGATGCTGTAGACTCCTCCTGTTCCTCTTCTCTCCTCTTTCTGTCACCTGAGGGTACGTGGTGCCTTTGACTTTGCGGCTTTCTTAGCCCCCTTTCCTGGTGCTTTAGGTGCCATGGTTTACGATTGGTGAAGTTAGCGTTGTCTTACGGCTACACGAATGTATGCTGAAAACTGAAGTCAGCCCAGTGCGAAATCTATTTATATTAGCAGCCGAGCTTGAATTGTCATTTTTTAACACGCGTATGTATGGGCGATGGTAGGATCGAGCTGCAGTAAATTAAGCCAATCAGAAGCTCGTATTTGGTTTGTAAAAGTTTCCCGTGTTATTTCAATGGCAGTCGGATCACCGGTGATCTGTAACACTGATTCTCAGACCATCACTGAGGGAAGTTGTGTGCTCTCCTGCTCTCCTGTCACAGGATAATCAAGCCGATTCCACTCACTCAAGCCTTTCAAGAAATCCGTTGTTGTTCTTGGACGATTACTTTTCATCCTTCTACCTGTCTGACCATCACTGAGGGAAGCTGTGTGCTCTCCTGTCACAGGATAATCAAGTCGATTCCACCCGCTCAAGCCTTTCAAGAAATCCGTTGTTGTTCTTGGACGTTTACCTCCCACCTACTTGGTGCGTATCTATCTGTAAGACTAAGTTTTTTGAGCTGTTTTAGACAATTTTTCTACACAAGTTGGCCTAGGCCACGTGCCTAGGCTAGCCTTTCACTTACACTAGCACCTATACACACATACGTTTTTCAGCACAGTTTTTTTGTACACACACAATCCCCTTTTTCCTCTATTTATTGTTTTCCTTAGGCCTAGCCCATCTTCCCGGTCCCCCTTGTTTTCTTTTTTCTTTATTTTCTCTGACCCCTGCCTCCCCCCTTTTTTTGTAGTGCCTTCCCTTCGCTACGCTAGGCCCTGGCCTAGCCATGAAACCTCCCACCCGCCTCCCCCCGCCCCCCCAAGCCTCACCCTAGTAAAACAAACCCAAAGTCAAAAAGAACCCACTCCCCGCCCCCTTCCCACGTCCACCCACCTTCTATCAAAACCCCCCCCTCCCCAAAGGAGAAAAAGGGCCTTAAAAGCCGCCTGGCTGCCCGTAAACAGGCTAAGAAACAGAAACAACCACCCCAAGACCCGAGCGATTGACCCGGAGCAGAAAAAATTTTCTAGACTCTAAAGACGAAATACCCTGCCCCCACCCATTCCCCCCCCCCCCCCCTTCCCCAAAGATTCCCCCCCGGGCTCCCTAAAAAG
Organism: Holothuria leucospilota; assembly: GCA_029531755.1. Taxonomy (NCBI): domain Eukaryota; kingdom Metazoa; phylum Echinodermata; class Holothuroidea; order Aspidochirotida; family Holothuriidae; genus Holothuria; species Holothuria leucospilota. The sequence goes on along the minus strand of JAIZAY010002269.1, from coordinate 6,030 downwards.
TAAGAAAAAAACAAAAAAAAACACCCCCCCCAGCCCAGCAAGGGCCCCCCCAGAGGAAGCCCATCGAACCCAGCTCGCCCCCCCTCATGCGCCAAACCGGCATACCCCACCATTTATTTCCCAAAACCAGCCCCCCTACAACCAAATTAACCAAGGAACTCCCCAGGTAACTTTCCCCAAAATTCAATTTAAATCAAATGGCTCCCCCGCCCCAAACTGTGACTTCCCCCCCTTTTTAATAGGCTGTCAGCCCACAAACGGCTTTCGATGGCAATCTAACAGTCACTCCCCCCCAGCAAAAAAAACTACGTACCGAACCCCGCCCCCACCCCAAATGATCTCATTAGGGGGCCCCCCGTACATACCACTAATGAAACGACGAATCCCTTTCCCGGCCAAAGGCATAATTTCGCAAGAACCACACGATCTCAAGCGCCACGCCCCGGGCAACCAACCCCCCTGGAAAAATCTCAAACTAGATCAGCCCCAAAGCCAAGCCTAATCAAACCGGGATTACCCTATTCGGTTTAACACTTCGCGGTGAAGCCCCCCCCCTCCAAGTAGCCACCCAATGTTCAATTGCCAATTTTTTGGCCCCCACCAATCCCCCGTAATTGCCCCCTAAGCCACAAATGCGGGGTCCCACCCTTCCCGGATGTCCCCAAACACGGAAAGAAAATGCGCCAATGCGGGGCCCCACCCGCCTCCAGTAAGCCCTGCCCGTATTCAGGTCGCTGCCAAGCCCCCAATCCACCATTCCCCCCCAACCCCCAAATCCACCCCCCCTCATGTCACTAACCCCCAGTGCAGGCCCCCGCCCGACCCCAGGCCGGGCCCTGCCCCCTCCCCCCCCCAAACGCAATCCCCACCCCCCCCCTCACCCCCAGTGCCACCCTTCCCCCCATCCCCCCCCCCTTCCTGCCCCCCCTGGGGGAAAAGATGGGTGAAGCGTTTCACCCAAGTACCCACCTCTTAGTATGCACTTTACTAAAACCCCCCAAAGCCTCCCCCTTTGACCTAAGCGCAAACTTTCCAATCCCCAGCACTCCTTAAAATCACCTCCCCTCTGACAAAATCTTGCAAACCATTACTCCCCCCCCCTTCTAAGCTTGCCCCCAGCAAGGCTGAAACTTTGCACATATCAAACCCAAGGACTAAAAGGAAAACAAACACGAACTTACTCAATTTTAAGACCAAAACTCGAATACTGTTGTAAATAAAAAACCTACTCAACGGCAAAAACCCCAATTTTCCCGGTTTTATCCCCCCACACCCGGACAGACCAGGACGAAACGGTGGCGGGGACCCCTACTTTTTAAACAAAACATCCCGATGACAAATTCAAAAAACCCAGCCCCCAATGAACACTACCATTCGACTTACCACGACAAAAATACCCCCTTCAACGCACTACCGTAAAATGTCCAGACCAAACCCCCCCAGACAAAACCCTTTTACCCAAATCGTGCTCACCCCCCCCGTTTTCTTTCCAGGGACTTCAATCTAAACACCCTGTTTTTTGGGCAATCAGGGGCCCCCCCAACGGCCGAGTTCAGTATATTGTTACCAACCCAAAAACCTCATCCTTTTAAAATGATGAATCACCGACCCACTTTTTCCCCAACGGCTCCAGTGATTACTGGACCTAGCCTCTTTTTCCCCACCGCTTGCCCCATCCTGCGCAACTTCTCGTGCTTTGCGAACTTCAAGTGATCTACCCCCCCTAATGATACCAGCCCAATCTCCTTACTACGCGCCAGGCCCTCACGACCAGAAAAAAAAAAACACACCAAAATAACTGGGACAATTACGCAGTGACCCCACCCTTTCCCTCCCCCCGACCTCCCCCCCCACCACACTATGACTCGACAACCAAATTCAATAAACCCCGGCATATAAAATCTGCTCTAGACAACAACTCCCCTAAAATCAAAAACCCCCGGGCCCACAAGACTTCTATTTCCCCCAACCCTACTCCAACTCATAGACCAAAAAAAGGGTTAGGAAGGCTTACCAAGGACCCGGAATTACTTACAAAAACAAACCCTCAACCGACTCACAAACCAAATCAACGTCAACTCACAAATTCCCCAAAAACCCCGGGCTGAGCCTGCAGTAAAGTTGAAAACTAACACTTCCCCCTTGAAAGTGGAAAAATTTTAAGCGTCTCCAGGGGAACTCCAGAACTCCTACCCCATCTTGTTTCCCTAGACTACCCCTCGCACGGACAAGAGAAAGTACCCTCCTAAACCCAAATAGGACCAGATCCAGAGAAACCAAAGACCCGCACAACAAAACAATTTGGCCATGTTAACAAATACCTTCCCTCACCAAAACCCTTTTTAAACCCCCCCCCCGCCCTCCAACCTGACCCCCTCTTGACCCCCTCACCTCCCCCCTTCCAGGAAACTAAAAACAAACTCGCCCTTAAAAAACCAAAAACACTACCCTGGCACTGAGGTCCCCTTCAAAGCCCTAACTTGCCCCCCCCGCCCTCCTCACTCACCTAGCCGACTCTCACTGCCTGTTTTTCCTTTGGCTACTTTCCCCCCTCCCTGGGGGAAAAAAGCCAGGCTTCTATGATCCAAAACCCCTAAAGACCCTTCCAACCCCCAAAAATACCGCCCCAAATTTCCTATTAGCACCCCAGGTAAAACACTTGAAAGGCTTATCAAGAACCGGATTTACCCCTCTTGAAAAGAACAATTTCTTTTCCCCCTACCAAGCTGGATTCAGACCAAACGTCAACAGTGGACCCGCTTACCCTACACACACAGACTGTGCAGAAACATTTAACAAGACGACTCACCCTAGCAAAATTCCTAGACGTGAAAAGGCTTTGATGCAGTTTTGGGACAACGGGCCCCCGCCAAAAGCTCACCACCCTTAAAATTCCCCCATCCAAACACAAGATACTCTTAACTTCTTATCCGACAGGGAAACCTTTCAGACATTTAAAGGCTACAGATCCGAACCCCAACACCCCAAGGGGAGTCCCCCAGGGTCGGTGCTTGTCCCCTACTCTTTTAAAACTATACCAACGCATTTCCCCCCCCCCCCAGACATATCAAGATCTTCAAAACGCAGATGATCGGGGATTTGGGCCCCAGCAAACGCCCTACCCTTTACTTTACGGGTACAAAACTACCTTGATTACTAGAAAGCTACTGCAGCCCTGGCGTGTCAAACTTTAACCCCCAAAAGACCACTTTCCTCCCCACCACCCCCAAAACCCCCAAGCAATCCCAAACGACCCAATTTACATACAGAAACCAGTAGCCCCATCCCCCCCTGCCAAATTCCAGGGGACCCTCAAAGTATCTAAATGGATGGCACTTTAAGGACATCAAATAGAGCCTCCCATCGTATACCCTCTCCGCAGGGTTGAGCCCGGGCAAAAAGGGTCTCACCCAGACCCTCAAAACGTTTTCATTTTTAAACATTTTATTAGACCACTCTTGTATGCTGTCCCGCCCCTTGACTCAACCAAACCACTTAGCAAAATGCAATTCTTTCCCAAAATTCGCTCTCACCACCGCCCTTTACCTACCCCCCACCACCTCCGCTGATATTACATAATGGGCAAAACCCCCCACGTTCATGACCGCCTCCACGCCCCCGTTCCCAAATTTTCTCCACCCAAGGCGCCTCGCAAAAAACCCCAAACTCAATAAACGCCTCCGACATTTCAACCGCTTCCGCCCGGGAACCCAAAAAACCCCCTACCCCACCAATCTTCCTTGTCTGCATCCCAAAGACGTCCAGCTTTCCCTGCCCTTGTCCCCCTCGCTCACCTCCTCAGACCCAAAATTTCCGCCCTGACCACGGACCGCTCGCCTTCCGCCTCCTACCCCGCACCGCCTTGGCCAAGATTTCTGCCCCCCATCGCCCCTTTACCCATTTTTCCGCCCGCCACGTTTTTTTTTTTTTTTTTTTTTTTTTTTTTTTTTTTTTTTTTTTTGGGGGCCCCCAAGAGCCCCCTTTTGGGTTTCCCCTCCCCCTACCACATTCCCATCTTCACACACTCCACTCAACACACCATCAACATTTTCTCGGTACCCGAACCAACGAAAAAAATCAAGCAGACTGGGCCCCGAAAGCCCCTTTGGGGCCCAGGCCGGGTGCCTCCATCCCTTCACCGCATCCAATGTAAAACACCTGCAACAGCCTGGCCGGAAAGCTTTCGGCCTGGCCGGGCTGCCACACACACCACACCACCCTACCTTTTTCAAAACCTTCCCACTTTGCCCCCATAATCACAAAAACATCACCTTTCATGGCACCTCCTGACGCTCGTTTCCTGTCAAAACCACTCATTTTACTTGTCTCCCCCTCCCCCCCTGTTTTCCGGAATGGTAGCCAAATTTTCCCCCTCAATTTTTTTTCCAAATTTTTCCAAAATTTTATCAAAAACAAGTACCCACCCCCCTCCTTTTTAAAAATATTTTTTTCCTCCCTGGTTCCAACCCGCCCCAAAATCCTGCGGGGGCTGGTGGGGCAGGTCAAATAGAGAAGAGCGGCCCCATTGAAACAGTGTGCGGCTGTTTTAAAAAAGGGGGGTTTTTGCCCCGGATTTATTTATTTCATTTTATCCATCTTCCCTGAAGGGTTCCCCAGAAAAAAATTTTTTTTCAGCATGATGGGAGAGGTAAAAGGCGGAAAGGTAGGGCCAAGGCTAAGTCCCCATCAGCAAAAAAGGGCCCGGGTTCAGTTTCCCCCTAGGTTTGTTTTTCCACAGATTCCTCCGCAAGGGAAACTACGCACAGAGGATCGGAGCAGGCGCCCCAGTGTACCTGGCCGCAGTGTTGGAGTACTTGGCTGCAGAAATCCTCGAGTTGGCTGGCAACGCCGCCCGTGACAACAAGAAGACCAGGATCATCCCCCGTCATCTCCAGCTGGCCATCCGCAACGACGAGGAATTGAACAAACTTCTCAGCGGCGTCACCATCGCACAGGGAGGTGTCCTGCCCAACATCCAGGCTGTACTTCTGCCCAAGAAGACCGCAGGTGGAAAGAAGGCGTAAATGGGCCCCCGGCGGTGAACCATCTTCGAAACCAAACGGCTCTTTTGAGGGCCATCAACTACCCCCGAGGGGGAAGGCTTCTTTGCTCCTTGTCAAACATGCTTTTGTTGTGTCAGTTTCTTTTAAGTTGATATTTTTTTTTTTTCTCTCTCCCTGTCTGTACGATTTTGTATTTTTTGGGTGGTTCCCTGTCTGTACCATTTTGTAGTTTTCATTTTTTGGGTGGTTCCCTGTCCGTACGATTTTGTAGTTTTCACTTTTTGGGGTGGTATAATGTGTGGCGTGTCAATGTTGATATAAAAAAAAAAAAAACAGACCACCATGCTACCCGGCCTTAGCCACTCTCTCTGTAACTTAATTAACCATAGCTTTGTACAAAGGTCACTCCCGTCCCTGGGATGAGGGTACCCTGGGGTGCGCGAAAGGGTGAGTGTATTCTCGATGAATTTAACAATTGATAACTTTATGGATCGGTAGCCAAAGTTTTATCGACGGCCCTATGTGCTGAATTCTGGACAGGAGTCGTCATTGAAATCCAGGCGAATGGGCACTGATTATGGTCTCAACACCCCGGGGGAGGGAGAATCCGTGCTTTATTTCACATGGAAATATGAAGGGGACGATGGTCACGGGTTCAGTTGAACACACTGCACGATTGAGGTTGCGTTTTGTATTTAGTCTTTTGTTTTGTTGTGGGGCGCGCACTCTGACAGACTGCCGTGTGTGGTTGGGGGCAAAGATAACGTTTCCCCCTTTTTCTTTGATGATCATTTGATAGTTGCTTATATACTGTAGGGTGCATGCCATGGGGCAAGGGCGGGGAATTCGGCGCTTACTATGCTTACTGTTAACACTTATTTGCTACTAATCCTACGGACCGTGTCTTGTTTGTTCTTTTCCGATGCCTTTTTTTTTTTTTAAATGAGTATACTTTGACGGTCCAACGGTGGTGAGAGGGAATCGCATGGGGTGACTGAATGTAGGGGGGTGGGGGAGGACTTTGGTT
>JAIZAY010002270.1:0-10471 GCA_029531755.1 Holothuria leucospilota | reverse complement strand
TTATTATCATTATATCATATTATCATTATTATCATTATTATTATCATTATTATTCCGTTTTATCATTATTATTCATTATTATCATTATTATTATCATTATTATCATTTTATTCTCATTATTATCTTATTATCATTATTATCATTATTATGCATTATTATTATCATTATTATCATTATTATCTTATTATCATTATTGTCATTTATTATCATTATTATCATTATTATTATTATTATATTATTATTGTTATTATTAATATTATTATTCTTATTATTATTATTTTATATTATTATTATTATTATTATTATTATTATTATTATTATTATTATTATTTTATTATTATTATTATTATGTTTATTATTATTATTATATTATTATTATTATTATTATTAGATTATTAATTATTATTAATTATTTATTATTATTATTATATTATTATTATTTATTATTATTATTATTATTATTATATTATTATTAATTATATTATTATTATTATTATTATTATTATTATTATTATTATTATTATTATTATTATTATTATTATTATTATTATTATTATTATTATTATTATTATTATTATTATTATTATTATTATTATTATTATTATTATTATTATGGAAGCTCCCTACGAGCTTCTCTTAGCGCTTCACTTACATTCAAGAAAATCCTTTCACTTTAAATGAGATATGATGAATTTATTCCATCTTTTAAGTTTAATTGATTGAGACAGGGGCACGACCTGACAATTGCCCGCGACAAGTCCAACCACATGGATTACCCTTCCCCTACGATTTCCCCCGTACGATTTAACGAGGGACATTTCTCACCCGGCACATCCTCAATTTGTGGTAACTTTCCTAGCAATGTATAATAATTTCCCAACAAGCATGTTAGTTTTCTAACACTCGTATACTATGGCTCTGCCCCTCTGTCCCATGAGAGTCATTATACGGCTGATACCTGGACCTCGCGTCCTAAGGGGGAAAGGGGATGCTTCGAGTTCCCGTATTGGGTCATTGGAAAATCAAAGCCCCTACATGAGGAAACCCAGGTTTTTTCCCTGTATGATTTCATCCCCCTTCCAATGTTGGAAGAGGATCGTACCCCTTTATGTCCTTACTATCGTCCCTGTTCGATGTCTCGAATCACGCTCTCTAAACTACCTGGATTCTCCTCTGCATAGGCTATAATATTACGTAATAGTTTAGACTGTAGTGAGTACGCATTCGAAGTACTATTTAACAGACTTGCGCAGCTGTATTGTGATCTTGAGTAAACTACTGTGGCCCTCAGATTGAACAGGAGGTAATTCATTTGTACTAACCATAGGCGTACGAAGATGTTTTCTGCTGGAGCTGAACGTTGTTTCGGACCGCCGTCTTGGGGGAGCGGTGTAAGAGGAGGGGTATTTTGGATATTTTAGGGTCCTTAGATGCAATTTGGTGCAACCCATTAGGCTATTTCAAGTAAAATTGCAATTGTTCAATCCAATTTTTTACATTTTTTACAGAGGGAACAAATAAGGGGTTTCGTCCTTGAATTGAGGAGGGGAAGCATAATTCCACCCACCATATTTTTGACTGAGGATTTAGCCCCCTCGCCCCTAATCCCTGCCCCTAGCACCCGCTTCCTACGCCTATGTTACTTACAGCATTTTGAGCGAGTCGCATCACTGATTTTGTTTTACATCATGCAATGGACCATCGACGTTGAAGACGACTCGTTTTGCGAACATATCTTTCTTCATATTCTCAACGCAATGAAATGAAACCAGAAAAGCTGTATAATTTTGAGACACTACCGCGAGGGAAGAGACATTGCAATACACGTAATGTTTTTAAGTCTTTACATCACAAGGTCAGAATTGTTTGGGAATAGACTGGATTATTTTATTCCACCTCGAGCTTCAATATAACACCCAGGGTCGGGATTTCATGTCTGAAAGTGGGAGGGGGAGGCAAACCTAGTTGGAATACCAAACGGGGCCACGGGAGTGCAAAGCGCTCTCTTGAAGGCATGGGCTCCATAGAGCAACGCTCCAGAAGCATTGAGGTTTGTAAAAAATTAAACCATTAGAGTGAGGCATTTGGCTATCTTAAAACTCATCGGCTGTGCTGTAAAAAGAACATAAAAATCACATTTTGACTATTTTAGTAACAGCCTTTACTCATAATAACAGGTCATTTTTATAATGATGGTTTGTCTTGTGGGTGGTTACAGTGATGAAAGGTTGTACGAAACAATATTTAAAACGGGTGCCCGCGAAGCGCCCCGAAGAAAACAGCGTTATTTAAGACATTTTCTTGTGGCCTTTTGTTTCGCTTTACTTTTTAGAATACAATATTATTCATTGCATGAAAGATTCTCCTACTTTCCCCAGCACCTATATTCTTTCTTTCGTGTTTCATGTTTGTCGATGGTCAGGGACAAGGGACCCCTCAAAATTTCTATTACTGTGAAAAATAAGTTTAAGTATAATTTCGTAAGGACGACCAAAGATTGAAGGTAATAAAAATATAATACTTCCAAAATCAATGAAATGTATGGGTTCTTCTAACGACTAACAGAGACATGGCCATGGGCGTCCATAGTAAAAAGTCTAGGGGAGCAATTTTATGGGAGGTTTCATCTGCATAAGGTGTGGCCGGCGAAGACTTAAACCGTGAGCGCTGAAGGCTGGGGATCGCGGGTCTTCCCCGGAAAGTTTTCTTAAATTTGATGGCTTTGCGGTCATCCTGGACTGACGGCTAGCCCCTGCCCTAAAAATTCTCTCATACAATTATAAAGAAAACATAATATTGGCTACAAATTGTTGAGATGTAATGTTACACTTAGCAACTAACACATAGTGACCTTTTAAGGCACATACTACCTTGTTCCAAATTATACAAAACACACAATTTTGATGACTTTAGCGTCTACACAACATACAAATGTAATTCAAATGTCGATACCTACATAAGAAGTATGTAAGAATCCATTTTTGTGATTAAGAATATCACCCGATAGTCAAAAGGGGATCAAATGTGGCCATTTTGAAATCAAAATGGCCGCCATACATGTATTCCATTCGGCTGACGGTAAAATTGTGAACTTTTGAACCAAATTATGAATTATTTTTCCTCATAAGTACTTTCAAGTTTGCTGTTTATATAATACTCTTGGTACCACCTCGAAACGCTAGAACGCGTGACTTGGACTTAAAGCCATACAAAAAAAACACATAACAAACAATAAAACACAGGCACAAAAACTCAGAGGGGGGGGGCCCGCCATTTCGAATTTTAAAAATGGCCCGCCATGGAAGCTGATCACACAGCGTAGGGTTATCCTCAGCTCACAGCGTTTTTAGACATTTTTACATATAATATATACAAAATATGTATATATACAACTATCTTACTATATATATGATATATATATATATATATATATATATATATATAATATATATATATATATATATATATATAGATATATATAGTATATAGGTTCGACTCCGTGCTTGAAGGGTAAGTTTTCCATTCACAATAAATATCCTCTTTCAGTATAAGGCAAGTGCTTTGTTAGAGGAAAAATGGCCGTAAGGTCTCTATGCGGGCTCACTATCTAATTACAGCGTTTGAATTTGACTCATATCTATATATATATATATATATATAGATATATATATATATATATATATATATACATATGATTTGAATATCGATACCTACATTTGTAGAGTACAAGAATCCATTTTCATGATTAAGAATCTTGTCCAACGGTCGAAAGCTGGTCAAATGGCAGCCATTTTGAAATCAAAATGGCCTCCATACATCTATTTTATTGTTGTAACCATGAGTGGATGGCATTGCACAAATGTTTGATTTGAAAAAGTTCCTTGTTCATAATAATGCTAGATCAAATGGTCATTTCTTAAGATGAAATAAATTATATCACATAGTACCCATATTCTGGTTCAAGATGGCCGTCATAAGCTGATTTAAGATAACCATGGGCATCGATCATTGGAATAGGTGGGACATGTCTCCCAATATTTCAGTTGGGGATATAATATCAAATGTCCCCCAATATTTAGAGGGTTGCGGAAAAATAAATGTTGTTACAATCATTTTTGATATGAATAATCATGGTATTAGCCTATTAATGGCAGCTGAGGAGAACTTCAGATCAGAAATGCGTGATCTGTGTCCTCACCAAATCGCTTGGTTCCCACCACAGGGGGGGGGATGACCTATGGCGGTAAACAAGAAATCATAAAAACGTGGCCGAATTTGTGGTAGTCTTTTTGGTGGGAAATTGTGGGGAGGGGAACAAAGGGTTAAATAATGGCCTTAGTAATCATACAAGATGGGGGTGTGCTACGTTGAGATTATTATAATTCCCAAACTGCTTCTACACTGTCAATGCACTAATTCGGGTATTAATCACGTTTGATGAATGTATGATTTGTACTCCCAAATGACGAGAAAAATGTTGTGTAAACCCCAAAACTTTTACAGTTGCACGGAACCCACGTCTGCTGATGCAGTGATCGCCCACTTAGAGACATAGTCGGAAGTACCATTATCACACGACATGCTATTCTGAAATCTAAACGTGAAGTTCTCCCCACAATTGAGAATGGTATAGTGCACAATAATTTGTGATGTCACCCTTGTAATATTGGGATTAAAGTCTTTGTATTTTTTCAATTAATATCAGGGGTGGTGCCAGGATTTACCCGAAAAGTGGGCCAAGTTCCCCGACGGTTGACCAGCAACCCAAAGCCCTTTACAAAGGCGATGAGTTGACAAAAGGATGAGGAACAAAAAATATCGGCACGTGAAGCGCACCGAAAAATATTTGGCTTTTTTTTTATAAAAATTTGAAAATTTGGGAATTTAATTGAAGAAATAATTTGGCTTTTCATGGAAGAATATTTGAGAAATTTGGGGTTTTTTAAGGAAAATTGGAGAATTTGGGGTCTTTATTGAAGAATAAGCCGTTCCTAGGAGCAAAATCAAGCAAATCGTTGAGTCGAACGAAGGTCACTGGGATTACATATTTTATCGTTTAGACTCCCCGACGAAATTGAAAAATTTTCTCCAACGGGGGGGGGGGGAGCCTTCCCTGACGGGCCATGGCCCCCCTGGCCCCCGTTGGCGCCACCCCTGATTAATATTGTGCCAAAATGTCTTTTGTTACACAGTGACTTGACCTTGATGAGACAAACCCTCTCCTTACAGCAAAGTGTGCAAGAAACAGTGATTCTCTAAAGTCGTTTCATATTTTAATTTCAAAGAGAAACAAAATTAGGTAATATGAGTTGAACGAAGAAGACATCACAAAGGTATTGTACAATTGCTTTTTTAAATTAGGGGAATAAATTTCAGAACTCTCTTTACTGGCAAGCGAATAACGTGTGAAGGTGAGAGGTGAGAGTTGGATGAGTGAGAACCATTTTCCACCCTCCACCCCGAAAGATACACCGATCCTTGTAATCTGGGATTTAAGGTACAGTTTTAAGTGATTAATATAAATTGTTATTTAACGTGTTATCGTGTTATTCAAAGTTTTGCATTTGCGTATGCACTAAGTTTGGTTTTTTCACTGACTAACTTCAAGCAAAAACATAAAACTTAAATCATAGTCACCATTTTTGAGATATTTGGCATATTTTATTCAAAATATGCTTTCTGCTATTTTTGATAACATTGTTTCCCTCCAAAATGACTTCGAGACAAGTCAATATCAATTTAGATCCAGTCAGTTAAGTGATTAGCATGTTTTGTTACTTGAAATTTTTTTCAAAGTTATGCATTTGCACTGAACTAGTTTTTTTTTATACTGGCTAACTTCCAGCAAAAGATAAAACGTACATTATTGCATCATCTTGAGATATTTGACATATTTTACTCAATAAAGCCTTTTATTCTGCTTGTTTTGGTATCATTGTTCTCCTACAATGTAGGTTTCGACATTTAAATCACATGTGTATGTTATCCAAACGCTGAGATACCCTAGTTGATAGATTCCATGGCGGCCATTTTTAAATTCAAAACGGCGGCCAATCACGTAGCGATGCGGGTACCAAGTATAATATGAATCAGCAAAATTGAAAGTACCTATGAGGAAAAATAATCCATAATTTGGTTAAAAAGTTCAAACTTTTACCGTCAGCCGAATGGAATACATGTATGGAGGCCATTTTGATTTCAAAATGGCCGCCGATTGATCCCTTTCCGACTATCGGGTGATATTGTTATCACAAAAATGGATTCTTACATACTTCTCATGTAGGTATCGACATTTGAATTACATTTGTATGTTGTGTAGACGCTAAAGTCATCAAAATTGTGTGTTTTGTATAATTTGGAACAAGGTAGTATGTGCCTTAAAAGGTCACTATATGTTAGTTGCTAAGTGTAACATTACATCTCAACAATTTGTAGCCAATATTATGTTTTCTTTATAATTGTATGAGAGAATTTCCCACTTTAGAAATATCGTACATCATTAGAACACCATTTCGAAATATCAGCCATTTTTCACTCCAGATTATCTTTATTTTCTTTGTTTTTTGTGATCTTTTTTTCTTAGTATTGGCCAAAAAAAGTTAAAAACAACTAAAATTTATATTTCTCTGATAGTAAGTAATTCTAAAATATGAAATAAGCAAATATCATAAAACTCGCATTTTTTGCCCCCAAATGGCCAAATATGACCCAAAAAATGATTTTCACACGTGTCAGCCCCCCTAACTTTATTCGTTACTATATGTAGATTGGATCTAGCATGACTAACTGCTTGTACTAAAAATACCCACATAACTTTTTTTTAAGGCTTTTTAGGCTGCTAGGGCAATGGCTGGCCGTCTGTGAGCAAAGAAAATCCTGTTTCCCTAATTTGCAATGGTAAAGAAATATTTTGGTATTTTGATTGCAAATTTAAGATAGTAGCCGTCAATTCGATGAAGATGGTGGTAGTGGGTGGGCAAAGTGAACAGCGGAAGGGTTGCAAGGGATTTGGAAATAGCAATTTCCTCAAGTTATTCTACAGGATGTAATAAATAAGCAATCCACTTACGAAGGTGACACCTATTTATATTGAGTTCATGCGAAGCACCCGAATATTTTATTGAGAATTGCGATTCGCTATGCAAGGGTAGGTTTCTAAATTGTGTATGCTAGGACTATGGTGCGTGTATTGACGTACATTTAGTACTGTCAATGACCCGTATTTCAGGTTCCAAACAAAGATTTTCAACAACACTTGCCCCTTGCCTCCCCCGTTTTGAGTTCCGACACTGTATTAGTTAGTTTCCATTTCAGGTGCCCGAGAAGAGCACGGAGAAAAATTTTCTGGCACTTTAATGTATTTGATGTTTATTTTTTCCTCAATTTAACATTGCAAAATTGACCATTGTATTAAAAATTCCCTCAGTAGAGGGGGCAAATGTCCTGCTTGCCCCTCGTAATCCCGCCTATTATACCACCCAAAGACAGTGAGACGCACTTTTTACATGTTTCTCGTTTTATTTTAATGGAAATCTATAAAAAGAATCATTGTTATTATACTGTGAATATTTTGTCAGCTTTGACACCCTTCAATCATCGTTTAATAGTCCATTCGGTAAAATTTTTGCAAAACCATTAACACCGCCCTGAAACCTAATTTCTGAATATCGTTGTTCATCTTCTCAATCTTGATACTAACTTCTTTCAATATTTTTTTTGGATAGTTCTCTCAGACTGGACGTATTTTCATCTGTGTGTATCGGAGACTGTATGTATAAGTATTAGTGCCATAACGACGCAGTGCAACACCCCTATCACCAGAGTGGCTGTAGTCACCGTTTAGGTTGGCAGTGTAGCAACTCCCGTACCACCAGCCGCCACGACGATACACAGCACAGTTATAGCCATAATCATCGTTGTCACGGTCACGGGTTGTGAAGGGACGGCCTCTGTGATATGCCATGTAGTCATAGCCTGTGAAGAAAGAATATGAATTAGAAAGACTTGTACCAGACAACAGGCATAAAAGCTAAAAAGTCACAGGTCTTAGAGAAAGAGTAGCAAGTCTACGATTAATCAGTGGCGTAGCTAGAGGGGGGCAGGGGGGCAGTCGCCCCCCACAAATCCTCCGAAGGCCTTTGTCGGAAATAAATAAAAACAATTCATTTGAAACACTTACAACACTTCTTATGTTTTTAAGCAGAATCACACATCGGTATGTCAACGTGAAAATCACAAGTTGGCCTCAAAATCTCAAAATTGCCCGGAAAGCAAAAAAAAAAAAAAAAAGGCCCCAGAATTTCGGATAGTACAATTATCAAGATAATGATCTGTCGGAATTTTTTGCTTTGCCCCCCCCCCCCACAAAAAAAAAATATCTAGCTACGCCACTGCGATTAATAATACTTATCAACACGTCCTCTCGTTAAGGTATTGTTCATTGAAGTTTGTACACGTCACAGTTTAAAGGACCAATCTGATGGAAAATATTTCTGAGAAATATCAGTGAATTAAGGGTGGGGAAACTTTGACGCGGGATGTCTAGCTCTCCATACTGCAGTAGTTATGAAATTAAAACAATTGAAAGTTATCGGGGTACTACGGTTTGCTGTTTTCCCCATATCGATGTTACACAACCGTAAGTAAAACAAACTAAGCGGTTGGAATAAATCAACAACTATGAATCTTTTTTGTGTTGAAAGCCAACTTGTTGTAGTTTCTATTTGGAAAATAAAGTGTAGGGTTTTAAAATAAAATTTTACCTGAGAGGGGTGAAACCGTCTAATGCCCAACCCCTAACTTTGGATGTCTTTTTAATGGAAGTTTTTTAGCAAATCTTACACAAGTCAAACATTTGGTCAGTCTTTTATCGTAAACTGAAAAAATACTTTAATCAATCATGTTAACTGTAGAAACATTTTCTTTAAAGCAGTTTGAAATAGCTATAAAAAACCCCTCTCTTTTAGCTCCTTCAATGTGTATGAGACAAATTTCATCAATTTTTTTTCAATATTTTCTTGTGCAGATGTTTCCAGCAGAATCTACATAATGGAAAACCTGGAGATTACAGTATTTTCAACTGGGTGTTTCTTTATCGGTAATCACCAAAACATATGTCTACATGATACATCCATCAAAAGGCCACGTATGCACCGTTAATTTTGTAGATATAGATTGAGATAGGACTCCTTAAAGTTTTTGTTGATCTTACAGTAACTTTGAAATACACGTAGGTGATTGTCATTAGCAAAACGTGTGTGCCAAACCCGAGTCCGGTCTCTTCATACACCAATGAAAATGCTTTCAAAGTAGGACTGATAACGAAAATAAGATAACGGTAAAGCCTTAGTTAAATCTTGTCTTCTTATAGTGGTATTATTACGCAAAGCGTTTTCTTGTGTGTTAGTGCTTTTAAACTTAACCAGAAAGGCTATTTTCTAAGACACAGTTTCTACTTTTGTTATTTTGAAGATCGATATTACTTTATAAAGTAACTAAGCAACACTGTATTTCTTTGTTAAACCCCCCCCCCCCCAGCATCATGCAAACCTTACTTACAAATTAAGAAAAAAAACACTAATTAAATTAAAATAAATTGTTTTCATGAAATATTCAGCAAAGAAACAGGTAATGACAATAAGGCGGCCAATAGCCAGAAAGGTCACTGAAGGGGCAACGAGACAGAGGAAGGGGATTGCGAAATATTTTTCAGGACGAGATATGTTCAGATGCATGAAAGCAATATTAGTTTTACATTTTCTAGGTGGCAAAAAGTTTTCTTTGGGGCTCTGGTCGATTCACCACCCCTTGACTACGGGGCTGACTGCTTCAAGGGGAAAGACTACCTATTCCATAATTTATGTTCTGGCGAGACAAAACGTTGGAAATAGCAAGTGCGGGTGGAAAGAGCACAGGTATAATTACCGATAAAGTTGCAATTTTGGCAATTTTTAATCAGCAAACCATGGAAGCAGATAAAAAATCTAGAATTCGAATTTATCATGTTCAGGAATAATTGGATGGAATTTATGGTGTCATAAATGATAGACGCGGAAATAAAACTTACCTTTTTGCAGTCCACTGGCGGATCCAGAGCCTCTGTCTGGGAGGGACGAAACTGGTGGTACAGTGATATGGGGGAGGGGTCCAAGGAGAGGGCAGAGGGGGGCTGTCCCCTCTCCCTTTGGAAATTTTTCTATATATAACTGAATGCCCTAAGATGCGATTTGGTACAACAAAAGTGTACAATTGTTAAGTTAATTTTCTTCTAAAATTTCGTTTTCCAAGGTATAATTCTCGATAAAAAATTAAGTATTTTAACCGATGTAAAAACAAAGTGTTAGGGAATGATCTTCGCTTCGACGAAATTTTAAATATTCTCATAGGTTTTGTGGAATTTCATCTTTCCCTTTACAACTTTGCCTTAGCTGCATAATAGTGCTAAAAAATCCCAAATCCCCGTACGTTAAAG
>JAIZAY010002280.1:0-10405 GCA_029531755.1 Holothuria leucospilota | reverse complement strand
CTGCGGATTTCACTGTCATTACTCATCCGCGAGACCTAGATCCCTAACTCCTCCCACTATGCCCCACCAACTTCCCATCCCTCCCTCCTCTCGCCGTTTTTCTTTTCCTTTTCTTTTTCTTTTTCTTTTTTTGGCTTCCTTCATTTTGTCAACATCGCCCATAGCGTCCCCAAAATTTCTGTGGGGGGGGGGGCACTCTGTCCCCTGCCCCCCTTCTGGCTACGCCACTGTTAAATGATCTTGGTCATAACGTACTATTATAACACCTTCCAGAACAATGGTAACTTCTTTAGATGTATGTTCCTACTGAACAATCTAATTTTCCCTGAACGTCTTTACATCCAACGGATGTCCAAAGTATGATTGACCTTCTCGATTTCTGATTATATTAAGTGATTCCAATTCAACGATAACCACAACCAGTCAACACAATATTTGAATTTTTCAGCGGGAGTACAAGCGAAAAGCTGGAGTCGCGTTCCCATTTTCTAAAACAGAGTTAGGCACTACTGGATGCGATTTCATTGCATATGGGAACCAAGATTAGAGCTGGACCTCCTCTTGAAGGACTCACTGACTCTATAAGGATTTTGAATGAGAGAGAATCGATACAATAGAAGGAAAAATACGCTGTCAGCAAACTTATAATCATGGCATGTTAATTGCATTGTTGTAACTGAAAATAACCTTCAAAACATAACTTGGAAAATAAACAATATAATATACAAAATGAAAAAAATCCTCGAAAATCAAAGGGGGGGTTTAAACCCCTAAAACCCCCCCTTGGATCCGCCCCTGAGATGGTTCACCCTTTACATTACTTACACATCACCTTCTCTGTCATTAATACCTTTAAACTTCTGCCACACCAGAACAATATAGCCCCTAATGTTTGGTTTTGAAGGGCAGGCTTTGGGCTTCTGTAATATTTCCATAATGAGTGTCTATTATAGTGATATATTGTACCAGAGAAACATTTAGTGGTAAGGGGGTAGGCATGACATTCGGGGGGGAGAGAAGGGGGTTTGATGGCAGAACTTTTAAGCTTCTGGCATATCTATGGTTCCTATTTATAAGTGAGATATCTGGGACCTTTGGGTGTTGAGGAGGGGTTAGGCTGCATCTTTTGGGAGGAAGAGATGGGAGGTGAATGATGAATTGCTTCCTTAAATATCCCCATGGCTACTTAACAAGGATCTATATCTATAAGTACCCTGTAAACTATATCAAACCCAATGCCCCACAGGACTAGCAGAAAGGTTCATTTTTTCAAATATCAACATATCCCCACTCCCACCTTCCCCTTTCCACCCTTTGTGGTCCCCTTCTCTTCCACAGACCACAAAGAGTGCACAGAGCTTAAGTTAGATCAATGACAATGTCTGATTCCTGACACTTGCAAGGAGCAATATAATTAGTAGCATAGGTCAGGGTTCTGCCCAGGATGGTCTGAGTCCCGACAGGACTATCTAAGTGGAGCGCCACCATCAGTTGGCACGGAGCATACAAGAAAATTTTGGAATTCACAAACCCCTCAGATGGCCGGAAACGGCACTTCCCGAGTGTTTTAAGCTGTATGTACACAGCCTTGAAATAGGGATCTCATGTCTGAAATTTCTCAATTAATAAAAAAAAAAATCTTAGAAAAATTGTAATATATCAGATAGAGATAAAACATGACCTTTAATTGTTGTTATTACTTCAAAGTTTGCTCTAGTTTTGTTCTGATTTGAAGCAATTTTATGCCATACATAGTACTTAGACCTAAGTTTGGACGACATAATTATCGAAAATTATTGCTAACATAATAAGTTTTTCGTGAGGTAAGTACAATAGTAAGAATTCAAAAGTAACGGTTATTTCTTGTGAAACCAGAAAGCCTGAAGTGATTCTTTGCCGAATGGTAATGCTTTGTTGCACTGAGGTTTAGCCCTCAAATTTATCTTTCTTGCTTACATCATTTTACAATGTTTTAACAATTCGACCTCTGTTGACCTCACATGACCTTTGAACCCCACCAAATATAACAAAAAAGAAAACCTGAAGTGTCTTGAAAGGGATTCAACTCCAATAGATCTTGGATCTTGAAAATTCCCTGGGAACTTTTTGCCTTTTTGACCAATGTTTTACCCCATATGAATGATCTTGGAAATTCTTTGGGAATTTCCTTTTTGAACCTCGATACCTAGATGATAATCTTGGGATTCTTGGAAATTTGGCTTTTTTGACCTTTGGTAAACCCAGATTGACCTTTACCTCCCAACCAAAAAAAAAACAATAGGGTTTTTCCTGACATCATGACAAATCTAATATGAAAAAGCATCGGTCATTCCTATCTTGAGATATTGTGATTACAAGCTTTTCAGCTTTTTACCTTCACAGACCTCAAATGACCTTTGACCTTCACCAAAAACAATAGGGTTCTTCCTCTCAACATGATAAATCTATAATACCAAATATGAAGTGTCGGTCCTTGCTATCGTGAGATATCGTATTTACAAGCCGTTTACGAGCTTGTTGCAGTTAAACCTTTGGTGACCTCAGATGACCTTTGACTTCTCCATAAACAATAGCATTCTTCCTCTCAACATGACAAAACCGTATCGGCCATTCCTACCTTGACATATCACAATTTCAACGTTTTTGGTATTTGACCTCTGGTGACCTCAAATGAACTTTGACCTCCACCAAAAACAATAGGGTTCTTCCTCTCAACATGAAAAATTTATATAGGCCATTGTTACCTTGACATATTGCGATTTCAAGGTTTTCTGTCTTTGACCTCTGTTGACCTCAAATGAACTTTGACCTCCACCAAAAACAATAGGGTTCTTCCTTACATCATGACAAGTCTATATACCAAATATGAAGTGTCGGTCATTCCTCTTTTGAGATATCACAATTACGACCTTTTTGGCTTTTTACCTCCAGTGGCCTAAAATGACCTTTGACCTTCACCAAAAACAATAGGGTTCGTCCTCTCAACATGACAATTCTATATACTAAATAAGAAAAGTGTCGGTCACTGCTATCTTGAGATATTGTGTTTACAAGCCGTTTATGAGGTTTTTGCAGTTTAACCTCTGGTGACCTCAGATAACCTTTGACCTCTACCAAAAACAATAGGGTTCTTCTTCTCAACATGACAAATTTATATAGGCCATTCCTATCTTTATATTGCCATTTCAAAGTTTTCAGTCTTTGACCTCTGGTGACCTCAAATGACCTTTGACCTCCACCAAAAACAATAGGATTCTTTCTCTCAACATGACAAGTCTATGTACCAAATATGAAAAGTGCCGGTGATTTCTATCTTGAGATATCACGATTACCAGCTTTTGGCTTTCTACCTCTGGTGACCTCAAATGACCTTCACCAAAAACAATAGGGTTCTTCCTCCCAACTTGACAAATACTATATCACTACATATGAAGTGTCAGTTAGCGCTACCCTTGAGATATCGTGTTAAAAGGTTTTGGTTTTTTTGACCTCTGGTGACCTCGGAATGCCCCTTTGGAACCTTCTACAGAAAACACAATTGGGTTCTTCCTCTCAACATGACAAATCTGTATACTAAATATGAAAAGTGTCGGTCATTGCTATCTTGATATATCACGATTACAAGGTTTTCAGTGTTTGACCTCTGGTGACCTCAGATGACCTTTGACCTCCTCCAAAAACAAAACAGCTCTTCCTCTCAACATGACAAATCCATATACCAAATATGAAAAGTGTCGGTCATTCCTACCTTGAGATATCGCAATTACAAGTAGCGTCACAAACACATACACAACCACACACACACTCACACACACATGCTAAAGGTTTCTCTTGTCATCGAAACCAAAAACAACATGGTACTTCTACTCTTAATGTCATGTATGAAGAATATTCATGCTTGCTGTCTTGAAATGTCACTGCTTAACAGGGTATTCAGGGTTTGACCATGAATGGTGACCTCAGATGACCTTGCAAATTGTAGGGTTCTTCATCCTCTTCATATTATGTATCTACAAGCCAAGTATCAAAGTTATATGCTCCCCATCTTGACATATAATGTTCATACAGTTTTCAATGTTTGACCTCCACTTATCCCAGATGAACTTTGAACCCCACAAAAAAACAAAAAGCATTCTTCCTCTTCTTAAAATGCATGCAGTGCAAAATATCAAAAGCACACATACTTTGATGAATTCTGACCAACTCCAAAAACAACATGGTTTTCCTCTCAATATGGGGCATCCACATACCAAGCACTAGAACCGAGTTCCCCTTCTTGAAACAGTCTTAATGAGCAAAGCTCACAAGTGAACATACACACACAGACATACATATGACATGCAGCCATCATTACTGAATATTCATATGCAGTAGGTTTACTTTTTCACTGGAACCAAAACTACTGGAATCATGGGCTGTACTGCCCTTGGAAAGGATGAACAAAGGATTATAACATATGACACATCTCATGTGTTCCTCTTTCCATGTCACAAATTTACATACATGTAGCTCATGTTTATTCATGATGTAAGTGCAAAAACAGTAACCAGTGCATCGTAAACTGGTCAATATTGGATGGATTTTGACAGGAATTGTGACTATTTTTAACATTTTTAATGCTTTTTATATCATAAAGGCAGGTAAAACATCTACATGTTCACAGACCTTTAAGCTCTGAGTGCATATGGATGCAATTTAAAGAACTACAATCTTTCACCTTTGACTTCACAATTTAAAACAAATGCATACACTGATGCGCTATATGACTTTATTTTGAATGGACGGTATTTCTGTATTTCTCAACACTCTGAAAAAAATTCTAAAGACACATTAACACTTCATCATAACACTATAGAGCTATAACAGCTGAACATCAATTGTTCATCTCTAGGCTATGTCGCTGATTGGCCCAGAAGAGCAAAAATGAGCATACATGGTTCTTATCATAAAATAATGAATGTTCGTGAGTGCGATAAACTTAATGAGTTGAAAGACTGAACGTTCTATTCAATGAATGAGTTGAATACAACGTTCATTATTTGTATAATAGTGCAACAACATTTGGAAGTAAAAGCCGGCTATAGCACTGAAGGCAGAACACCATTCAGTGGGGAAGGTAGCTGCTGTTGTACATAATTATCAGTGATTATTGCAGCATCCAGCTCCCACTCCTTATCACTGTGTTTCACAACCAACTTTTAATAACGGATCATATCAAAACTGTGTTTGAAACTCATACTGAAAAACTGCAAAAGCTGTAAAAGCTTTCAGTCTTAGAACTGGCAAATAAAACACTGCACAAACAAATCTGAATGGCTCTATAACTGCATGTTAAGTTCATTTTTTTTTTTTGTGGTACGTCATAAGCAAATAAGCCGTTATGCAAGTTGAATGTTGTGAAATATGGCTTAAAGAGGCCTTTTGAGTTTTAGCTGAAGCTTTATCAGGCTCATAAAACAGTAACAGTATAGCTAACATGAAACAGTATTACGACAAACAGTTCAGTGAAACTCAGGAAAATCACCAGCATGTTCTTGTGCCGTTTTGTGAAGAGCTTTTGCCTAAGATCTGCAAAGAATGCACCATCCATGAAATAAATATTGACCACATGCCAAAATTCACAAGAATAATGAGGAAAATACTGCAACCTTTGTTATTACAGGCTAAATGCAGTACTTGAAATAATAATAAATAACAACAACACCAACAATAATAATGGCAATTTGGAGTACCGCCGGTATCCATCAGATGACGCTCATGGTGCTTCCACAGTCACAACCAGAGTTAAATGTCCAAGAAAAGGTGGGCTTTTAGTTTTTTCTTGAAAGTACCAAGAGAAGTTGCAGAACGAATGGATGAAGGAAGGTTGTGATAGGCGATTTCAGTAAGGGCTATATCACGTAATGTACAGTTGAAAAATGAAAACGAAATTGATAAAATGCCCTTTACATGGTTGCTTAGTTTTATTTCCAAAGTACCATTACTTGATGGCTTAACTACACCAGTGAAAGATGGGGGGGGGGGGGAGGAGGGAGGGGAGAGAAGAGGTGGGAGTTCAGCATTAAATGCAACCATCTCCACACAATTTTTTATTGAAAGATACTGGATTGATTTCTTTTGTGAATGGGAGATTAGACAAACATACATTATCTCAACACTTATGCCCCATTGTTTAAATGTATCACCATCCAAATTTTCATTTCACCTGGAACAAATAGGTTACCTTTGACTTACATATATTTCATCATTTGACTTTACATTGCTAGAACCATTTTGCAAAGGACAGAAGAATGCACATGAGTTTACCTGCAGGCAACCAACACCCTATCAAAGCTTCTATCTAGTAAGTACACACACTGCTGACCAATGCATTTTACTGATGACTACCTTGTGATGACATGATCACAATCAGAGCATTAATGCTGAATGGTAAAATCACTTTCAACTGCATCTGAGAGTATGTAACAACCTTGGAGATGTCTAAAAAACAAATTTTTTTTTTTCACTTTAAGCTGTCCACCGAAAAAGCAAAATGAGCTGCCCAAGAAAGGTCAATAAGACTTAATTGACATCATCACAAAAGTGGGACCTTCCACACAATTAATTGGTTTCAATGAAAAGAGAAAACCTATGCAGGAAGATTCCTATTGTCTTTGGTGAAGGTCAAAGGTCATTTGGGTCACCAGGGGTCAAACTCTGAAAACCTTGTTTATACGATATCTCAAGGTAGGAAGCTTGGATAGATTTCATACTTTGTATGTACTGTAGATGCATTGCAGTGAGAGGAAGAACCCTATCATTCTTGGTGGGGGTCAAAGGTCATCTGGGGTCCCCGGGGGTCAAGTTCTAAAAACCTTGTTTACACAATGTCTCAAGTTAGGAAGCTTGGATAGATTTCATACTTAGTGTGTGGATGCATTATGGTGAGAGGAAGAATGCTATCATTCTTGTTGGAGGTCACAGGTCATTTGGGGTTTTCTATTGAGGTAAAACGCGAACTTTTTTTAACAATAACACATATCTCAAGGTATGAAGCGTTTAAAAGAGTATTCATACTTAGTATGTCAGTGCAATTATGGTGAGAGGAAGGACCCTATGATTTTGGTGGAGGTCAAAGGTCATTTGGGGTCACTAAGGGTAAAAACTCTGAAAACCTTGTTTACACGATATTTCAAGTTAGGAAGCTTGTATAGATCTCATACGTAGTATGTGAATTCATTATGGTGAGAAGGACCCTACTATTTTTAATGGAGGTCAAAGGTCATCTGGGGTCACCAGGAGTGAAACTCTGAAAACCTTGTTAACACGATATCTCAAGGAAGAAAACTTGGATAGATTGTATGATTGGTATGTGAATGCCCTATTGTTTTTGGTGGAGGTCAGGGGTCCCCAGGGGTTAAAGTCTGAAAACGTTTACATAATATCTCACGGTAGGAAGCTTGGATAAATTTCATAGATAGTATGTACATGCCTTATGGTCAGAGGTGGAACCATATCATTTTTAGTGGCGGTCAAAGGTCATATGGCTTCACTGGGGGTCAAACTGAAAAATGTTAACATGATATTGTAAGGAAGGAAGCTTTGCTAGATTTCATACACAGTATGTGGATAACTTGTTGTGTGAGAAAGTACCCTTTCGTTTATGGTGGAGGTCAAAGGTCATCTGGGGTCACTGGGGTCAAACTCTGAAAACCTTATTTACAAGATAAGTCCATTTAGGAAGCTTAGATACTTCACATGGTGTTGGATTTAATCCATCAGAAAACCCTTATGAGTTTTTTCAGATGTCAGAAGTCAGCTGAAATCACCAGAGGCCAAAAAGCAAAAATTCCCAAGAATTCCCAAGGTCAAATATGAACGCAAAACTGTAATTTTCCAGCACATCAAAATGACATTCAACCAATGACTGAATGAAACGAGACATCTTGGCATTATTTGGAATTACACACGTAAGTACTGTTCATCGAAACCACAATGCATTATTGCATTCTGGTTCAAGATGGGCTCCTGAAGAAGACACATTGATAGTTAAGGAACTCTGACAGCTTGTGTATACACATTGCAACTGATTTATGAAATGTAAGTAGACAAGTGCAGAGTAAATGAAAGACTCAGAAACCAGAATGCCAAAAGGCAGTGTATTGTTGCCTCTTGGACAGGGTAAGTACCAGTACAGTGGTTTCAAGTTGACAGTGTCAGTTTCACTGTGAAGTTACTGTTCCTAAATTTACGAAGAAAAAAGAAGTCTTTGGGCATAGATCAAACATCTAGATAAGTAGATATCATGCGAGTATCTTAGGACCCGGGATGTAGCTCAGGTGGGCAGCGATGGGCGGTGACACCCAGCACTCAATGCTCCCACCCAGCACTCTAGGCAAACACACGTCTCCCCACCTACCACAAATCTGTCTACCTAGACCTAAAACTAGCCATAAATTTACTCCCTAAAGTAAAATGAGGGAAAAATGAAAAATTAATGGCTGAAAAATGGGGTAGATGCCATGGGGTGGGGTGAGGTGCTTTCCCCAGATCAGATAATTACCCGCCCTCAAATTTGGCTAGCTACATCCCTGCTTAGGACATATATATGTCAGCTTCTTGCTTGCTCCTTGCTTTTAATTTGGGGTACTGGTATCATATAAATCTATGGCTCTGGTTTTTTAACATGTACCAAATGTGTCAACCAGAGGTGCAAAAAATGAAAACCACTGTGGAAAGGTCTAATGTGATGTTTTGACACATACAACTTTTATATTTAATAGAAACATAAAAGTTGGAGCTTAACTGTGGAGCGTTTTTATGCTACATATATGAAGCTGAGAGCAAAGACATTAATTTTTGTAGAAATTAGGTTCCAAATAGATGCATGTTGATGGTTTTTAGTGACATCAAACAGTGTTTAGAGGCATGTAGATATGAAGTGAACATTCTGAAGAAAATTCAGTACAACTTTTATGCACTTACAACTGACAGCCAATATTTTGCATCATTTTTTGTCGAAAAATTACTTAAAATAACGAAATTTTCATCCTAAAATCTTTCTAGGAAATAAAGCAACTCACTTTTCCAGTTGGTTTATGCCTGTAAAAGTTACTTGTTGCCAGTTGCCTACATGATGCAATTTTGGAAAAGATTGGTTGCACTTGTGATATCTAGTTTTGGCTCTGTGTGCATGTGTTTCGGATGTTACATCCTGTTGACATTCTGCTTTCTTGGCTCCACAGAATTCTCTATACAGCTGGCTTCCAACAATTTATTATTTACTTTGAAAGATCGGAACAGAATTCGGCCCAAAATACTCATTTTCCCTGGAATAAATTCAACCTGATTCGAATATTCATATTTACTCAATATTGTTGGGCTTCTGAAAGTGCAAATTTAGTATGGAAATGATAAATTAGCACATTTATACTTGAACACCAACCAGGAAACTCATGGAGTTTATAGCTACCCACAGTAGCAAAAAAAAAGCATAATTGGCCCAAATCACATCACTTTCAATGGGAATTATTTATCAAAAAGGTAAATTAATACACTGTTTTGGATGTTACATCGTTAACATTCTGAGGATGTTGATCATCAGTTTTACTTAAGTAACATTAACTTTTGAGTTTTACAATTTTTTTCTTAATTTTATATTTCACATGCTTAAATAAAATTATTATGACTGGAATAGTGAATAACAGTCCTGTAATTCCACTTTTGCAGCCTGTGCAATCCCCAATACCTAGCCATGTAAGCTATGAAAATGGTCAAAATGAGTCTTTGGTCATAAAATTTGCCACGGAGGTTTGTGCACAGGGTTTGCGTTTTACGCCGAAACAAGCGTTTTTTACGCCGATGGAAATTTACTTGTGACCAAAAATACAATTCAGTCGTAAATATTAATTTTGACTTGCCCATCTTTAGGAAAGAAAATTCAACTCACTAAACACCTGCTGAAAATTCTGAGTTTGTAACTTTCTTAAAGTGGACCTAAAGTCTAGAATTACAAGAATATATATTTCAGAAATTGGAAAATGAATCTCATTGATCCAACTCCCACTTTCATAGCGTACTCCGTTGCGCGATTATAAATGTTTGAAATTATTCACTTAATATTTGAAATAAGTAATGGCGCAATAACTTGTGGACGTCCTTCTTGTACAACTACATTACCAGCTTTTGTTTCCCTTTTAAAATTAAGATGTTTAATATGACCTTGAAACCATCAACATTCTCCCCTTGCATGGTATGTTGCACAATAGAGGTACTTTCTCGCCGAAGTCACCCCTGTCACAGTAAGAACGTGGACCAATTTTGGCACAAGGTGCTGGGCCTTTCGAAAAAACAAACGAAACAACAAGACTGTATTTGAGTAGTACAAGACTGACTCACAATTATGTGCAATCTACCATGTTAAATT
>JAIZAY010000680.1:0-33972 GCA_029531755.1 Holothuria leucospilota | reverse complement strand
CCGTGATCTTGACCTTCACCCAAACCTTGACTTAACTAAATGACATGTCAGATATAACCATGGTCTTGACCTTGACCGTTGCCTAGCAACGATGACGTCATTGCAATGCTGACTCCTGATTGGTCGAGGACACTACAGCTGGCTCTTACTACTATTGTTTTCACGCAAAATGTAGAGAAAGGCCAACTAATCATAGGCACAACTGATATGGTGAAAGTGTGTTAAGCTCCGCTGTATTTCCACTCTCCTTGCAGGCTTTAGTTTTACAGTGCTCAGAAGGCTCCGTGTGAGCTTCTAAATCTATTATCGCTGCCAATTATGTACGCATTATTCACTTTAAGAGGGTAAGGTGACTGTGCCATGAAAGTTGTACTAAACAATGCATCTAGTGGGGAGTGGGTATGCAGTTGGAAGAGCCTTTGAAAGCCTGGAGCCCATATACTGGAAACGAGAGATGATGGGATTAGCTCAGTTCGGTGAACTTACCGCTCAAAGGTTGCTCAATGATTCTGTGCGTCAACTTCTCATGTGAGTTTCGAGGCATATACCACATTGCGCTCTCCAGTTATATAGCTCAGTCAGTCTACAGATACTCGTCGCGTGACTACAGTATTTCTCCATTCGCCTTGCTGGGGCCGGATTCACAAAGAATACTTAAGGGCTGGTCACACTACAGCGATTTTCAATCCAAAATCCGATCCGAATTTTTTTCTAAATCTTACCAATAGTTTTTTATTCAGACTTTGTTCTAAGGATGGTCACGCTATATCGATAACTGATCCTAGTTTGTCTCACAATAAACTGTTCTGCCACTATTATATTACAGAGGTTCTTCACTGATGTCACTGCCCTGCCCGTCTCTCCATTTTGACGGACAGGTGTCTATTATACAACAATTGTAGCTAAGGCCGTATCGTGCGCACGTATCGATAACACACCTTCTGCGTATGTTCAGTGAAGGCCAGTATGCCAAATTGAAACGCAGTGACGTCACGTGAAGAACCTCTATACCGCCCAACAGAGCGATATTTGTTCGAAAATCAATCCGACTTTTGCACGATAACCGCTGTCTGCTAATGTGACATCACGAAGTAACTAGTTTGCATTTCATTTTCGTAGTCCCTTGATGCAAATCATACATTTACACAAGTTGGCAAATTTTTGGCTCTTTCCGATCAGTGATGGAGAAGATTTTAAGTAAAACTCACAAAAATCGGACTGTAGTCCTATCCGAAATCGCTCTAGTGTGACCTGCGCCTTACGTACAGTAATTTGCGTAAGTAAGACTTACGAAGCGTATCTTGCTTAGTAGGTATAGACCTTATGCATCGATGTTACACTGACGTCATTTTGAGTGAAAACAATGAAGCACACGTGCACGAACGGCGTGGATTTCGGCGCCCGTGTAGTAGACTTACGCGCGTGTTACGGTTGGTTGACGAAATATCTGCATTTATTGGTGTAACTTGTAATGATACGGGCTGTTCCTCCATTTTCCTCCAAACGAGGGAGCACTTTCTCCTTTGTGACATCATATGCATAAGGCCTATTTACGAAAAGTTCGTAATATTTTGAGTAACTTTACGTAAGCTTCAGAGTTGTCGTAAGAACAAATTAGCCATAGTAGCATATACAGAAGCACGCGTTGTGCATATTTGTGTAGGGCGTAGGACCGCGTAAAGCCACAGAAGACAGTGCGCGTCGTTTTAACAATAACAGTCAATGTGATTGGCTCAAAATGTAACAAAGCAAGATTCAACCGCACACACGATTGGCTCATGTGCATGTTTTGCAGTTACGCAGCGTATCTTTACGAACTGCATTAGTTGTTTTCGTGAATACAACTTAAAGTGGGTATGACACGGCCAAAGTACGTTTCTCAGTAAATATTCTTTGGGTACAAGCTGAAATGAGCGAAGTTTTCCCGGACAAACTACGTCCCATAAAAACAGTAATACGGACCTTATGAATTTCCATTTTCAGCCAGGCAGGACTCAGCCCATCTGAAATCCGAAAGCAAAAAACGTATGTGAGCGCGTCTCAAGATCGTCGAGTCATGAGGCACGGTTAGTAAACTGTACCAGGCAGTCACCCATCGTTCTACACATCGAATCATGTGCATATGCAAACGCGTGTTGTTAGCGTTGGTACATCATTGCAAACCACCGTGCTACAATATACAGCAGCGCGCGTGACAGTGCCCACATCGTGAACTATGCGTTCACAATAGCAACGTTACTGAAAAGCTCACTGAGTACAGGCGCGCGTGTTATGGACTGTCCCATACATGTTCATAGCTGTTCTGTACAGCGCGCCCGACCGCGTCATTTATGCACAAAAAACAAAGCTGTTTATGATATGCAGGGAAGCTAAAACACGGGCGCATATGCATGCGAACATATTGGCCAATGATATGCCTCGAAGTCCCCCAACATGGTCGCGCTTTGGCTCTGTGTGTTGGGGGTATTGTGATGTAATCTTTCATGAAGTGCCTAAGATATGATAACTTTACCAAGCGTTACATTAGTTCCACATCTAGATGCGCGGTCCTCGTCCTTAATAGCGCAGTGTTTGTGCCTCCAATTGCGTCATAAAAGTCATGTGACCTGTTCGGCATTTTCGAATTGGTTTTGAACGTTTTTCTTCAAATTTCGTTTACGACGAATGGTACCGGTTTTAACTGTGTGTGAGATTATATTTATAGAATACTGTATTCAATCTTGCAATACACAAAAGTTATTTTGGCCGTGTCATGCCCTCTTTAAGAAAGTTCTTACGCTGAGCGTAAGTATTTTGACTTACGCAAGAACTTACGCAAATGTTAGTGAATACCATCCCAGTCTCAATGATGTGCATGCTGACATGCGCTAATAACGCGCGTTAGCATGCACATCGCTGACTGGTTTTAATAGACATTATACATATGATGACACAATGGAGCAAGCGCGCCCTCCTTTGGAGGAAGATGGCGGAAAAGCGCGTATTATTTCATGTTAAACCAATAACCAGTAGGCCTAAATGCAGACAGCTGATTTGTCAACCAATCGTATACGCGCATAAGTGTACTACACGTGCCGCGAAATCTGCGCCGTGAGTTCACGTTTGCTTCATTGTTTTTCACCCAAAATGACTTCAGTGTGATGTCAATGCATAAGGTCTATAGACCTTATGGCATAAGGTCTATAGACCTTATGCATTGACGTCACGCTTCATTTTTGAGGCAAAACAATGAAGCACACTGCACGCACGACATAGACTTCGCAGACGCGTGTAGAAGACTCAAGCACATATCAAATAAGCACAAATAAAGCTGTCTGCATTTGTTGATGTAAGTTGAAATTATACGCGCGTGCCTGCAACTTGACGTCATATGAATAAGTCTATAGAGGTTTTTCAGGTGACGTCATAATGGACCCAGTTTTACTGTACCACCCAAAGAAATCCTAAGCTGTAGCTTAAGCTTAGAATTTCTCTGGTACCGCCATTTCGGACGCCAAACTTACAGCAACAACTACTCGCGTTTTTCAGTTTGTTGGACATTTTAATGGTAAGGTGTTCATTGTATCACAATTGCATCTAGGGTCCTATTTTGCGTGCTTCAAGATAAGACACCTGGGTGCGATCAGTGACGACCAGACAGGAGAAATCCCAATAGCAAAGTTTAATAATTACGTCAGGCACACAAATGATCATGGGAACCGGAAGTAAAACTTTCAACCAGTCAATTGTAGAGTACGAAGATAGAGAGTTCAGATTGACCTTAAGTTTGTTCTATCATGCAATTGTGTCCATTGAAATTTATGATCAAGCGTAGAACTTTTTGAAACAGGGTCTAGACTTGCTGTCATCTGGTACATGATCTTTGACCCAAATGCTAACAGCTAACAGTTTGAGACTTGCGAATATCAAACTGCTAGGTTGCTACTTTTCAGCACCATTGTCAGTACTGGCCCAATTGAAGGCGTCTGTCAGGATTGAAGCGTGTACATCAAAGATGTCGAGTTGAAAGTAAGCACCCACAGAGAGATTCACCTTCCCTTTAAAATATTCAGACCATCAATAAGGTAGAACTCGGACCATGAATTAGTGCCTTTTATCACAGTTTGTGATCTGATGACCAACCCATTGTTTACAACAAAATTACAGATATCTGCTACACCAGGACCTGAAAAGCGAAAGGCGGATGTCTTGGGATGAGATTGGCATCTCATTGAATTGCCACCTTGTTGTTTTGTTAACAAGGGCCTATTGTTGATTTCCTAGATAAGAGAATACATCCATATTTCTTTACTACATATAAATTTCATGCAATAATGTACCTTGGATGTATTTGGATTTCTTCAAATGCATTCATTACATCTGAATTACTCTTCCACAGGTCACACATGTGGTGTAATCTTTCAAGGGTGTGCATTTTTTCAGGAGACTTATTGCAATATACCAGTGAACTGTTCAACTGGATACGCCCATTTTCCAGAATAGTAAGTCCAGTTGGGTCCAGTTGAACTGGACTGAACTGGATCAGTTCAACGGTACTTTTCAACTGGGCATGCCCAGTTTTCAGAACAGTCTAATTTAAAGGGTCCACTACAGTTCAATTTTCCCAGTTCATTCAAGTTCAACTGGACCAAGCTGGAATTTTCAGCTGGGTAGTTATGTACCATGGAACTTTTCTGCACTAGAATCTTGTACTACTGATATCAAGAGACACGAGAACGTCCTTGATAGATCCAGTGATTCCACAAATAATGCTCTGTTTCCTTATAAATTCCTATCACAAATTCAACTGTGATTTTGGTTTTCTTCACTGACCTTCTACAAACGTGTAATTATATCTGTAATTATATATTTTTTAACAGATCCTTCGAGACGGGTACTTTCCCTGATCTCTTGAAAAAAGCCAAGGTCATTTCTGTTTTTAAGAAAGGAAGTGCTGATATTGTCTGTAATTATCGTCCAATATCCATATTGCCTTGTTTCCCGAAAATTTTGGAAAGACTTATGTTTAACCGACTGTACTCTTTTGTAAGAAAACACAGTATTTTAAGTGATTGTCAATATGGTTTTCGCTCTGGTCATTCCACGGAGTTGGCGTAGCTGACGCTGTGGATAAACTTTATTCTGCCATTAAACGTAAACAAAAATCACTTGGTGTGTTTCTTGACCTCTCAAAAGCTTTCGATACCATAGATCAGTGGCGTAGCCAGGGGGGACAGGGGGGCGAGTTGCCCCCTCTGGAAAAATCTTGGGGGAAATTTCGAAAGTGAATATATGGTGAAATTTGCGCATGATCTGATAAAATTTTAAATTTCTCAACCAGTACACTTGAATTATTTAAAAGTATATGCCACACTGGCACAACCAGTCCTCATTAAGGTTTTCAGAGATGGAATGATGACACCATGCTTATAGTTGCACTAGTTATGTTTTACTATGTTTTATACAGCATGGGATCTCTGGACCTCTGACAAGGGACTCTGTCCTTTTACTGTATACTTCCAATGTTTCTTGATAATTAAAGCAGCAGCATTGTGGTATATGCAGTTTGCTAGAATGGGTCAGTGGTCAAGTGCTATACTCTGCTACAAGGGCCGGTCCTCGTAAAATTTGGACTGATTGTCGTGAATGTGGTGAACTGATGAAGGGAAAGGTGTACCAGGGTTCACTTAATTACTGTACTTCACCCATTGTGATTCTGATCTACCAGTAGGACTCAAGAAACATTCACCAAGACCTGAAGACAAGCAAGATAAAAAAAGCTTCCTAAAAAAATAGGAATTCTTGGTGATGTATTCAGTTTACATTTAGCACCAAATGTGGCACCATTTTGCATCTAGCCCACCTTATATGAGCAAAACTTTTCCAAAGGGGAGGGGGAACCCCCTCCCCTTAGACCCCTCCCCCAGGACGGCGATCAGTCACATCAGCCAGGTCAGAGGAAAGCACCCCGGTCAAAATTTGGACCTGCGGAGAACACTGATTATCAGGAAGCAGATCACTAATTGGGGGAAATCTTGGTGCTCTTGCCCCCCCCCCTGACAAAAAACCTGGCTACGCCACTGCCATAGATCATAATATACTCCTTCGTAAGTTATGACATTATGGGGTAAGAGGAAATGCTTACCTCTGGATGAAAAGCTACTTGACTTCAAGGCAACAGTTCACATCTTTTAATAATGTGCATTCCACAACCCTTAAAATAACATGTGGAGTTCCTCAGGGGTCCATTTTAGGACCTTTACTCTTCATTATCTATGTTAATGATATATGTAACGTTTCTGCGTCTTGTTCCTTGGCACTTTTTGCAGATGACACCAATATTTAATATATAATGAATAAATTATCATTGAATGTTGACAAAACCAATTATATGGTGTTCAACAAAGGTAGAAATAACTATAACTTTAATATAAGTATGAATATATGCCCCTTCTGAACGTTTATTGCACCAAATTCTTAGGAGTTTGTATTGACGACAAGCTGTTGTGGAAAGATCATGTACAGTACGTATCAGCACAAACTTCAAAAAGCGTAGGCATCTTATCGAAATTAAAATTTACTCTACCTCAAAGGGCTTTGAGGTTACTTTATTTAAGCCTAGTCTTACCTCACCTCTCATACTGTTGTAGTATTTGGTCCGGTACTACTAAATCAATTCTAAATAAACTTTTTATTCTTCAGAAAAGGGCTGTCAGACATATCACATACTCTGCTCCACGGGACGAGACCAGTGGTCTGTTTGCCTCCTTGAATTTACTCAAATTTCATGATGTAGTTAATATGAGTGTAGTTATATTTCCCTTTCGCTGTTTGAAT
This sequence comes from Holothuria leucospilota, assembly GCA_029531755.1. Lineage (NCBI taxonomy): Eukaryota > Metazoa > Echinodermata > Holothuroidea > Aspidochirotida > Holothuriidae > Holothuria > Holothuria leucospilota. The sequence continues at coordinate 27,156 of JAIZAY010000680.1, read as the reverse complement.
AAGCTACTTCTCAGTTCTTTTTCTTCCTTTTATACCGTTAGCAATTCTGTTCATTACTACCAAACTAGACAATCTAACAAACTTCATACTCTTTTCGTCAATAGAGATGCTTTTAAAATGTCTCAAGTATAGATCTATTATGATTTGGAACACACTGCCCCAAAATTACCAGCTAAGTCCTTCTGTTGCGTCTCTGAGGAAATGTTTACTAAAATATTTTACTAGTACCTATTAATGCTGTAGGCGGGGGACGGTAGGATGGTGGGTGTGTGGTGGGGGTATGGGAGGTGTTGTTTCTTTTGCTTTTATCTGTTTACATTTTGTTTATTCTCTCTGGGAGTGCTTTTGCTTTTAATCCCTGAAGGGTTTTTAAGAGTACTTCCATTCACAACACTGATTTTATTAATTTGTTGTTAATCTGTATATTCTGTCACTATGTTTATATATTGTTGTGATAAAACAAAATAAATGAAATGAAATGAAATATCACTGGCACGTGAAAACTATTTCCTTTAAAATGGAAGTAGTTTTTTTTTTTTTTTTTTTTGTCCATGGACAAATTCGCCTAAGCGAAGACGTTTTTGCCACAAGCGGTCTCAGGTAAAACTGTCCCGGACAGTCCCGGATGACATTGCCTTTTACACCGGCATCACAGTCCACGCATGAGAATCACTCAATCGGATGAGGGCTTAAACCGGGCACGACGACGACTCGAACACCATTATCCATCTGGACCTCCTGATGAACGCACTAGTGTGAAACTCTGAGTAGAGGTTTCAGCTTTTAATCCACAATTGATGATATAAATGAGCATGATGATATGTATAACAATATTGCTACAAGAATGAATCACTGGATCTCGAAATAGATACGTGAAGTATAGGTTTGAAATATTTCTTGAATAAAACAGCCATGACAGGTCTTTTGCAAAGCTTTCGAGTAATACTAGCTTTCCTTCAGTGCTTGATCGCAAGAGTGATAAGGAGTGTAGAAAAGTGAAGCTTTAAAATCATAGGGACAACAACGTTCTCACTTATAAGTCGATGAGGACCATGTTTTTTATAGCTGTGAGAGAAGTGATTCGGGTAAGCCTATTGCAAAAGTAAGCACTGAGCAAAATTGATTTTTCAGGGCTTGAGCTTTATCTGAAGCAATTGAGACTATACGGATTCCGGTGGTGAGGGTGGAGATACCAAAAACAATTCTTGACTCTTTGTGTTTGTATAATTCCAAAATGGCTTAGTGCGATCTTACTCTTTAGGCTTTCTCCAAAAACATCATGAATGTAATGCTGAGGATCCTTTTTAATTTTCTCGTCCATGGACGGACGTAAGATTTTAAACTTCTCCCAGGCTACTGGAGGACTTAACTTTTTGGCCTCGTAATACAGTCGCTTCTTTTTACGAATGACACGCTTGATTTGTTGGTCAACCAAGGGGAGATTGTATTTAGTTGAACTCATATCTCAGGTGGAATGTGAAGATCAACGGCAGACTGGAGGACCATTTGAAATTCCTGCCACAATTGTTCAATATCTGTTAAAGCAACATATTCATCTGTTAACTTGTTAAAATTTAGGATCTGTTCTCTACTGCTGGAAAATTTGCCTTCTCGTATATGATAATTTTCCTTCGGGGTGCTTTAAGTGCTTTACCAGAGATATTTGTTTCAACAATGACAGTGTCATGGTCACTGATGCCAGCAGTTGCTAATACATATTCAGCGAAGGCTGGATAACTAACAAAACACAGATCAAGACTGATGCTTTCTCTGGTTGGCTGGTAAACTACTTTTGGTGAGATTGTGGTTTTCCATTATCTCCAACATAGATTTACTTCATGTTGGAATCTTCCTCTTGGGCAAAATGCGTTCATTTCCCAGTTTATGTCTGGTAGGTTGAAGTCTCCTAGTAACCAGATGGGGGCGGATCTATTGATTTTGGACAGGGACTGGTTCAGCTCACACAGGAGTTCACAGGGTAATGACGGTGACCGACAGAATGTCCCGTTATGCATAGGCTAAAGACCCTAAACATGAATGGACAATTACGCACTTTGTCTCACAGTTACTAACAAGGTCACATTTGTCCGAAGCAATATAAGTGTTTTTGATTGCAACAAAAACTGCTGCATGGGAATCGCTTTCCCTTTCTTTTCTAAAAACTTTCAAGCAAGGGGAAAACTTCACCTGAGGCGATATTCTCCATTGACTTACACACTAATTTTGGTCCCTTTCGTGGACACTTGTAGAAGTTCTAAACAGGCACAAGCTACCCCTTATACGAAAGCTCACGAGTAGGCCTTTCACAATAATTTCAAATTTGTGTACCATGACCTGAAATTTTGAGTTAGCATACCTTGTATAATAGGATGGTGGTTCCTGTTTTTTACTTCATTCAATGCCATCTTGCATCGCGAAAGGATATATTGCAAAAAAGTGCCTGAAATACCTCCAATATTCTTTATATTTGCATACATATATAGATAAAAAAGGAGAAAAAAGCGTAAAAGGAAGAAAGAATGAAAGGTCGGATCAGAATAATAGTAAGTTCCAACTGGTAACTTACGGCATTGCTGTTCAGATCTGATTCTAATTCTTCAGTGGCGTAGCTACGGGGGGGGGGGGGGAGCTTGTGGCGACAGCCGGCCCCACAAAATAGTCGCGCCCCACTGGCGATCTGGGCCAAAAAAATTCACTCGACTGGTCTATTCAACTTGATAATGATAGACTCTGGCTGTGGATTATCTCTATTCCAATCAATCCACTGAAATCCATCTGAATAACTCTACTCTGAATAATTTTGAATAAAGTCGGATAGATTGTGACAAGATTAATGTGTTTGGGAATAAAATAAAATCAAACTTTACACTTTTGTCACCCAAATTGCACATTTTGATGGCTGCTATCATTAGATAAAGCCCTGCAAGTGTCATTTTCGGCGATCTCGAATGTATTAAAATCTCAAATTTTCTTGGTACGCTCCGCGCCAACTCATGGTGGCGATCTTCTTAGATAGTAAACGTGAGACCCCCCACAAAAATCTCCAGCCCCCAGGTCCCCCAAAACAAATAATCCAAGCTACGCCACTATAATTAATTAATAAGCTCCCCTTATTTTTTCTTTTACACCAATGGGGCTCAAGGTTTCAGTTTTCCATTATTACGCCATAGGAAAGCGTAACCCGACAGCATTTAATCTCAGTTGACCACGTACCCATTTTAAAAATTGTGTCACTGGTATTGTCTTACAAGCTGACAGAGTTTACAGCCATGCTACCGGAGAAAGGTTCACCATTTTAGTACTAAAAGTTAAGCGTCGGTAGGGGCGGTTTACCTGATCAGCTGTGAAGACTGTGGGAAACAGTACGTGGGTGAAGCGGGGGGGGGGGTGAATTTCGTGTAAACGGAAACAAAAACGGAAGGCCATAGAACCCAGATGGATTTACAGATTTGGTAGCCTTGCACTGATGGGCATCAATGTAAAAGATTTGCACACAGTGTGACGGTGAGGTAATTCTCTTTTTCAACTTTTCAACGTTGCTGTGATTCCTTATTTTCTCTCCATGTTTTTGCTTGAGCTTTTGTTTGTCTGTAAGGAGGCCTTATTCGGAGCAGCTATTCAGTACTTTTTTGTATAATTTGTTGTGAAGTTACAAAGGAGAGCAAATCTACCCGAAACGTCTTCGGTTTCTAGGGTAATTGGGTACATCTATAGGAACTTCTCGTTTTAGTTATATATATATATATATATATATTTATATATATATATATATATATATATATATATGTCTATATATAAGTCAATGAAAGTAACAAAGTAACAAAGAGTACTTAAAGTTTAGGAGAAAACTAAGCAACGTTACCTGTAAATACCCTTCATCAGGAGACGAAATATTAGTCAGGGACGTTTTGGTTTGTTGCATTTTTTTTTTTTTTTTTTTTTATTTGGTAAAACTTTGATAAGATGTAGAGTAGACATCAAACAATCAGAAAAGTATGTCTTCCTTTTTTTCATGTGCAAGGCCGGGTAGACAGCCAATTCAAAATGGCGGTCATTTTGATCATTTTGGCTGATTTAGCTCAAGAAAGGCTCTGTTGTGCCAATATTTGTGGTATAAAACTCTTTAGGAGTAACGGTTGTAAAATAAACACATTCTCCCACAATATACTGAAAGTTTTCCCCAAATATTGATCCGTTTTGTTGTAGTAACCTGTCGAATATAGCCCTTTTTGCCAAAAACCGGCAATTTTGGCAAGTTTGGCGCCGGGGGACAAATTTCAGTACCAGCTTCTCTTAAAAAGTGTGTATTGGAACGACCTTAACTTTTGTCAATGGGTATTTCTATAACCAGGTAGTACGTGGGGAAATTTTGGACTCCCAGATTCAAACCTACATGAAATGAGTGGTACTGAAAATTCGCAATTTTTTTGTTTTTCGTCGGGAAATTTTGGCCACTGTTATCACTTTTTATGCCCAATACTTCCTTCAATTGAATAACTAGATCTATTTATCTCTCTGCTATTAAAAGAAAAGTGGATTGTTAAGACACACATCAATTTTGAAAATTTCAAAAGCAGGCAAATCTTGCATTGGTGTAGACCCTAAACAGATATTAAAACATCAAAATTGTCATTTTTCATTAAAGAATACAAGTTTTGGCACTACAAGAGAAGTTTGAACAATGATGATTTCTTTTAGAGCCGCACATGATCTTCCATCTTCACAAACGTGGTACTCAAGTGTCCCAGTAGTACACAGAAAAAATTACACTGGTAGATGAAAACGGAATATTGAATAAAGGAAACTCAAATTATATTGAAAGTTATTCATTTTTAGTAAAAAATATGTGTAAAAGGGCATTTTTGAGCAGTAATATCTCTGCTACTGTGCCATAAGATGCTCCCATCTTCATGAAATGGGCGGTCTCGTGCCATCTTAGTATACAGAAAGAATTTTGACTCTCAAATAAGAATGGGCATATAATTACGGAAACCCAAATTCTGCGATTTCTTCACTTTTCCTTGCAAAATATAGGTTTAGGAGCACGTTTGAGCTGTAATATCTCTTTAAGCATGGGCATAAATCCCGGGGGGATGGGGGGATATATCCCCCCAACATTTCACTAGGGGGGATGGCCCATGTAATCATCCCCCCCCCAATGTTTCAGTCTACAGATACGTGTATGGTGGAAAGTATATTTTATTCTTCATTTTCGTAAGAAATTTTTTTCAATCACGCTTCACTTTCTATCATAAATGTTTCTCAAACCATCAGAATTTTAGTAAATCGTTGGCAATCTATCAAAATTTTCGCGCGCTCCGCGCGCTTCCAACCTTACGTCAGTGTCACTCATATTATCAATATCTTCCGATAGCAACTTTCGGAGAAGCACAACAGCAAAAAGTTTAAAGTGTACCTAAAGTCTGAAAATTCAAAAATACATATTACAGAGCACGAAATCTGAATTCCAGTGGTCCAAATCCTATCTTCACAGGACATTCCTAAGCTGAGATATAAAATGTTGAAGTTTATTCGCTCAATTTAAAAAGGTAGATTGCGCAATAATTTGTGATGTCATTGTTGTACTACTCAAATTACAACCTTTGTATTTCTTTGTTTTTCTGAAAGTTACTACAACTCGTGCCAAAATGTGATCGAATCCTTACGACTTTCAGGTGACTTGACTATACAAGCCCTCTCTGTACCGCATGTCATGCAACAAAACAGGAAGTGTTCAAGGTCATATAAACACTTTTAATTTTTAAAGGAAAAAAAAGCTTTTAATGTGAGTTGTACCACAAGAAGGACACAAATTATTGCGCAACGGACTATTTGGATTTAAGTGAATAAATTTTAAAATTCAATATCTCAGCAACGGAGCAAGCTTTGACAATGGGAGTTAGATCAATAAGATTCATTTTGCAACCTCTGAAATATGTATTTTCAAAATTCCAGACTTTAGGTACACTTTAAAGTTTACGAATTAATAGGTAAAAGACTGGCTTATGGCAGTGGTATGTAGATTTCTTGGGCAATTGAAGGTGTCTCGATGTAGAGTCTGAATGCAGGTTTTGTAATGCAAATATTATTCGTCACTGTTTACACTCCATGTCTGACCATTATTAAGGTAATAATACACGAAACTGTTCAGATCACGGCACTTTCCGAAGAACAGAGATACATCTCCAAACATCTGTGGGGACCACGCATCAATATGAGATCTTTCAATCTAATATGTAGCATGATGTAGAAGGTTGAGAGTACGTATCTGCCGTTAAACATTTTTCAAAAATTTTTACCAGAGCTTCGCCAGTTTGCGCTGAGCCATTATCGGTATAGATGGTGATTGTTAATACACTTATGACGAAAACAGCACTCTGTAAAGCTCTTATTAGTCCTTCACCCCTTTTGCTACGCCTATCAGTGAGGTCAAATATGACCTCCCGCACCTATACTCTCCCTCCCTCTCATTTTCCATTGCTGGCAGCTGTTCGTCCAGATTTTAGTTCAAAAGTAGTGAAAATACGACAGTTGTGAAGTGTACGGCGGCGTACTCTATATTGTCATTTGGATGTCAGGTAGTATATGCATTATGTCATTGCCCACCCGCCCAGCTTTCAGGAGGTCCTATTCAGATATCTGCTAGCCTTAGATGTCCTTTCATAATGCACAATGAAGGAAAGGACATATTTCTTAATAACTCAAGAATGTTTCTGTGGACTCCACGCACACATTTTTGCGAAAAAAACTTTCCCGAAATAGAAGGCAGTAAAATAGACAGAAGGGAGGGGGCTTCAGGATATTTGTTGACAACGTATCTGTCTCTTAATAGACAACATATTCTCCTCTTTTACCTAACCAAAATTTAACATTCACTAAATTATGGACATTTTCCGGCCATATATGATCAGTTCCAAAAACAACCCAAAGACAGCACCATTTTGCATCTCAAAGGCCTTAAATTAATAAAGAAAAATTCTTAAAGGGGAGAGGATCCTCTTCCCCAGGACGACACCTTTATGTAGTGACAAGCGAAGGATCAAAACTGCTGCATGCAAATGCAGGAACGCATGAAGTATAAAGGTGTAATTTACGCAGACTTGGGGGAACTGAGGTATTATTACGACATCATCTATGGTGCCCCCAATCACAAATAACCTGGCGACGCCACTGATCTCAAGCCAACTTGCAGGTCTTGTAATGATCTCCGAATTCAAAATCCAATTGTCTGGGATGACCCGATATATGTTGATCCCTGAGTTTTAAAGCTTAACGGGACATTGTTGCTCTTGTACTATTTCAATCTGGTGCAGCTTATCGACGAGTTTTGTGCTCAAAATAGCACTTCCTAAATGTATGAATATACCAATAGCCTACCAAAGAAAATTACCACTGAAATTACAGTAACCCCTTAAAAGTGTATTCCTGGCACTTCTGAGACATAAAAACCCCAAAAACCTAGGAACGTCCGGGGGCTTCACCCCCTGGACCCCCACCGGGGCTTTGCCCCTGGACCCCACCCGTCATGGGCTCGCGCTTCGCGTGCACATGTTCCACATTTGCGATAGTTCACCCCATCCCCCCCAAAGCTGAAAAGAAATCTACGCCCCTGTCTTTAAGTATCATACAAGATGCTCTCATCTTCCTGAAATCTGTAGCCTAACACCTCAAACTTGCAAATGGGAATGGGCATGAAATTACGGAAACCGAAATTCTGCGATTTCTTCAGTTTTCATTGAAAATATGGGTTTAGGGGCATTTTTGAGCCGTAATATCTCTCTTTCAAGGTTTAAAGAAAATCAGAGATCACACTTTCAAATTTAGGATCTAGAAAGGCATAAAATCCTGCTCAATGGGAGACATTGAGTAATGACAACAAAGTTAACAACCTGCTTTACCGACGGTAGGTGTCTGTTATCCACAATAGGTATATGATAATGTGAATTACAGTGTTGAGGAATCGGAGCCAAGCCAGGCTTCAAGGTCGGCTCTGAGGTCAAAGTTTATCTATAAGAAACTAAAATATTAGCGACCGAAAAATATTTTGTTTGGGGTTTTGGAGCTGAGTCTGCGGGTTACTGCCCATATTTGAGACCTTCTCATCTTAGAAGCAGAAACGAAATGACAATTTTGTGCTTAAGAGTGCAATGTAGTGAAGTAACCAAGCCTGATTTTGTCTTTCAATCTTTTCGGTGAGGCATGATGGGTTCGAAAATATATGTTATCCCTAACGGCGCTTATATTATTCCGAGTCCCCACGATGGTTTTCTTATACTGTATTGCCTTCAAAATCATCCCAAACCTTTCGCCGTATTTCGGTCCTGTACCGTTGCTTTATTTTCTGTCATAATTGGTTTCGTGCAGCAAACTAGTCCAGTATCTCCTGCCTTCCAAGTTACCTATATTGTTATTACTTGTCTAGCCTAAATCTTCGTAAGGTAGACAGTTGCTTACAGTATGAAAATGTTCTCCACGATCCAGGTCAGTTGCCAACTTTAATCTTCTTTTGTTCACAGTGAGTCTAGGTTCTTGTAAGCCCTCTACAAATTCAACGCGAGACAAATACTAAGCCCTTATCTGGGAGCAAGATGTATGTCGATTGTGCCAAAGTTATGTATGCTAGCAAATGGTATTTTATAAAGCAATTTCCCGTTCCTGAGTTCCATTTTCAGCTCCCTCCATCGGTTGCTCCTTGCCTAGCTTCCGGGTGGGTAACTAATAGGTTGTGTTAGTTTAAAATACCTGGCACCACTCGTAAAATATTCCAACTTTAATATATAAGACAAATTACAGTAGTTGCAAATTTATCATGCAAGCTCCTGCATTCTCCGGCTTGAAAAAGAAAAAATGGGCTTAAGAGAAATGCAAATGATTTATTTCTCCTATAATGTATCATTGAAGCAAATGAAATAGCTTACACTCGCTCACAGAAGGTTCTCTATTCACAAGAAATCTAACCCTTTTCTTGTGGATGTGATTTCCATCGTCGTAAAAGACAACTCGGTAAACCGTTGAATGATGTGAAGAAACGTTGTTTATACGTAAGGAGCCATCAGACTCAACACCGTAGTCATCACTCTCTGACTGGTGTTCACTTCTGTTCTCGACCTCATAACGTACTAAAAGCATATCATTGGACCTATACCAATAAACGCTGGAAAAATTACTTCCTACACTGCATTTGATTGTTGCTGCGTGCCCCAATGTTCCTCTTTGACGTCATGGGCAATCATCGAAACTACCAGTAGCTGTAGCACAGAGACATAAATGAATATCAATTATAATAAACATATCAAATGTGCGTGCATATGTACATGAGCTGTATCGTTACCGAAATAGTCAGATGTGAGAGGAAGGAAACTAGTGGGTGGAATGAAATCTGAACAATGAACAGTCCTAAAAATAAAGGTTTTTCAGTCTTGCACCGAAAAGATACATAGTCAAGTACAAAGAATATAGGTGTTTGCAAGAAACTTGCAAAATATCATCCTGCGTATATTTACTGTAGTCTAAATGCTACCCCTCTCTGTTGATGCTATATTAAAAGCTAAAGGTACCAGATAAAATGACAAAGGTACCAGACAAAATGAAAACGAATGAAAAGAATACGTCAGTTATAATAACAGAAATGATTGCAGAAACATCCTCGAAGTTGCTTTGTTAGCTTCTGGATACCATTGTCGATATTGAAAAACCACACTGTAAGCAAACAATTTTGTTTTCTTTTGTTTTATCTTCTACTCCATTGTATACACAAATCCTTAAATTCAATAAACATAATGTAACTAAAAAGCAACTTGCTTTGGTGTTGAAACAAAGTAGCTTTATCAAAACTGAATGTTATTACAACAGTAGTGTTATTAAAACAATGCTAGTGCTATGAAAGTTTCGCAGTAAATTTTACATGTCGTAAAGCTTCATTTTATTAATTCAAATTACCGTTAATGTTTCAATTTAAAGTGTAAAGTGAACTTAAGTCTATAGCCGAATAGTAGGTGTTTTTGACCTAAAAATGTAACTTTGACCCTCTGTCATGTGACCTTTGTTTCGGTTGCCGTGGTAATAACATACAATTGTAGAACTAATTGTCCCTATCATACATTTCAAGTTTACTGTCAGTGAAATGTTTCCTTTTGGAACTATAGCCAGAAAATAACTTTTGCACAAACCTGACCTCTGACAGCTGACCTTTACTTCCGGTGTTTAAGAGATATAATTTCCAACCTGGGGTACCTTCCACCAAGTTTGAAGAAAATCGGTCCATGCAACTGATTAGCAGCAGTTTTGAAAACGAAATATGTACACCTCACCTTGTGTCACGTGACCTTTGAACTTGGTTGCCATGGTAACCACAAAGTTTGGTAGAGCTTGTCATCCCTATCGTCGTGTGAATTTTCATAAACGTGCAGTGTTTCCTCTTGGAATTAAAGCCAAAGAGATTTTTACACAATCTGACCTTTGATCTTTTCTTCTAGGGTCTGCGAGACAAAATTCCCCATCCTGGGCTACCATCCACCATGTTTGGTGAAAATCACATTTGGCTGTATTTCTAAATTGAAACAATCCAATGACATAAAACGTCACAAATAACATTTTGACGTTTTATGTCTTTGGATTGGTTCAATTAAGAAATACAGTGAAATGTGATTTTCACCAAGTTTGACCTTTGATCTCTAACTTCTGACCTTTACTCCCGGTAGGGATTGATATACAAGGGTTCTACCTTCCCACTAAAATCGGCTGAACCGTTTTGGAGATATTAACAAAACAGCACTGAACACACACACACACTATCACACTGACAGACTAACGCACACACTCGTCCACACACACAGACACGTTTTGACCCCTCCCACAACAATGGACTTGGTTAGCCCCTTAAACTAATAACTTACGGAAATTAACTGTACCATGGCAACGGTTGCTATTTCAGCTCACATTGGCGTATATAGCCCAACTCAGGCTGACAAATTAACTACAATATCTCATCCTTCTCACGGAACGATGAGATAATTAAAAACAAAATCCTGGTTTGAAAGGTTCATAATACTCTAGAACATTTGAAAATACAGCACCAGTTTTCATCAAAGCGATGTTTTTGTATATTTTCCAAAGGGGAAACGGTTCTATTCATCTTTGGCAATTCCACCCAAAACAGCTAATCAGTTAAGGCTAATCTCCTCACACAATTTCAAAATAATATTTACGCCCGGGTATAGTGTGCATATCCCGCTTATAGCTTTACAACACAAACAAACCCGAGTAATATATTGAGGATTCGAGGATTTTATCTTTTCCAGCTTCAGTTGTAACTCAAGGAACCAATTTTGCGCTCTGGCTGGCAGAGTGCAAATTTAAAAGAAGGGTCTAAGCTCAAATCAAGCTTTGATATATTAGAGGGGAACTTATTCTAAGCAATCTGGTGAAATTTTCATTGAAATCCGATGTGTAGTTCTCAAGATATCAGCAGATAAAGTTGTCACATTCTCAACACAAAGTGACCTTGAAGCAAGCACATATGATGTCATACCCTCACATTAATGAGCAGTCTTTTGTTTTTCTTTAAATTTTTTCACCAATTTTCTTCCCAACAATCGAATGTTATCGCAATGTGATTGCATGAGAGGCATGGGAAAATTACAAACTTCATATTCCCCATGGGTGGTCCTATCCCTATTAATTGCAAGGTCAACACAACAGACGGAATAAACAAAGGAAACAAAGCATTCCTCATCAATGTGAGAAAGTGATAGAGCTGAGTTAGGGAGCTGCCTACTAATATAACATCCACTTGCCTTTGGGTCACAAATGTTGTAACTTCTTTTGGTGATATCTCGATTAATACAAGTCCGATTTGAATGAAAGTTTCACCAAAATGCATAGATTTAGTTCCTCTTTCACATACGAAGAGTAAATTTTTGCTTAAATCCTCCTTTTAAGTCTTGTGTTGAATAGCACACTCTGATATCAACTGCGAGTAACCGTGAACGCTATTCTCGCTATTCGCACTACTTGGCCTCATTGAGCCGTGATCGGATTGCATCTGCTAGCTTAGTGGAATGAGAAGTAAAATATTTCTGACAATTAGTATTGATTTTTAATACCCTTACGGTTGGTTTAACGTTAAGCGTCGTAATAATGGCAAGCGGTGATGCAGTAGATGGTGAAAATTTTTCATTTGTACAAAACTGCAACTCGTTTAGACAAAGGGCTATTCCCTTTGCGCCCAGTTGGTAGCATGCTACAGGCCAATTGACTGAATCAAGGGCATTCTTCACCTAAACCATTAGGATACCTATTTTTTGTAACTTTCAAATATATTTTAGAAGCAAAATGTGTTTACCTTGCAGTCTTCTAAACACGACGATCTTCTGAGAGGGAATTTAACATCTCACTATCCGTTACTCGATATATCAGCTTGAGAAGAATAAATAACTTCAAACTAAACAGCAATGGATATACTGTGACAGTGGTTTACATCCAGCATATACAACTCAACTTAGTAAACAATTTACTCAAAGTACAAAGTATTTGTTATAAACAACTTATTCAAAGTTCAATGTATTCGTTTTACTCTTTGATATTTCCCTTAAGGCAGCATTTCATTACACTACTTTACACTTTATCAATAAATGGTGATAAGGGCGGTAATGATGATGGTGACAGTAACGATAATATTGTTGACTGTGACCATGCATGGTGACTTTGATTGTGATTAATGATTAGTGGCAGTGATGAATCATACCACCAATGTCACGGGCTCAGTATGAAGCACAAAGTATTAAAAGTTGTTGGTCCTTGTTTGTTCATCTATGTATTACAGCAGAGAGGTCCAATGTTTTGGAGAATAAACCTTTTCTGAGACAAGACTTATATGAAATTTGGCACACAGTAAAAACATGCCCTAACAAAAATATTTGTCAACAGGGTAATCGCAGATTGTCCTGTGGTAGCAATGGTGGCCATCTTCAAAATGGTATGTGTTTTGCCTGTATTTCGTAACATTTCTTTATAGAAAGGTTTTTTGTGGTCACAAAACTTGACTTTGGCACAAAATTAAAGGTCCCTAAAGGTAACGTCAATATCTATTTGTTATGTGACGTCATTTGGCGGCCACTATCCTACAGAATGGCTGCTATTAGTTGTTGTTTCACTTATACTTTGATACATTTCTGTGTACAAAGTGTTATTGCCGTCAAGGACTTGAAAGCCTTGCATTTGGCACACAGTTAAAGGCCTCTGACTATAGGGCCATGCTATATTTATCCTCTGACGATGTTTCAAAAATGGCCGCCATTAATTACTTAACGTATACTTTGAAACATCTTTGCTTACAAAGTGTTACTGTTATCACGAATTTGAAAGCTTATAATTTGTCCATGTGTGCGAATGTGCGTGTCTCTGTGTATGCATGTGTACGTATGTGCGTGTGCAGCGTGTGTGCAGCTGGTTACTGATGGTAGTATAAACATTTGTATCAGTGGCGTCACCAAGGAGGGCAAGGGGGCATGTCCCCCAAAAAACGTTGGCTGTGTCCTCCCTGTGTCCCTCTAAATGCGATTTTGGGACGGTGTGAAAAATTTATGCACAAATACACCGTTCACGCAAACTCGATATGAACACAACGACCAACTGTTACTTTAATCCGTCAGAAACATGCACAAAATGTGCTAAAAATGCCCATAACTTTGCGGCGCGCTTATTGCGCATCTATTTGTTGAACTATGTGAAGGACTGTGTTGTCCCAACTAGTTGGACCGTTGGGTTGATCATGCCAATTTATAAGGGTAAAGGTTCTCTTAATGATGTGAATAACTACCGCGGTATAACTCTGTTGAGCTGTTTGGGTAAGCTATTCACATCGATCCTAAATGAGCGTATAAGAACTTACCTTAGTAATACTGATATGATTGGTGATGAGCAAGCAGGTTTTAGGAGTAATCACTCTACTCTGGATCATATATTCACACTTTATTCTATTGTAGACTTTTATCTTAGAAAGAAGAGGAGAATTTACTGTGCTTTTATCGATTATGAAAAGGCATTTGACTTGGTGGATAGAACTAGTTTGTGGTCTAAACTTATAAGTTGTAATGTTAATGGAAATGTACTTAAGGTGATTAATACTTTTTATGCGAACGCAAAATCGGCTGTCATCAAGGATGGAATAAAATCCGAATATTTTCAGTGCAACATAGGAGTAAGACAGGGTGAAAATTTGTCCCCGGTATTATTTACCATATTTTTAAACGACTTCGAGCGTTTTATTAGTCGTTATTACAAAGGTTTGCATCATTTGTCTGCTTCAATGAAGGAAGTCTTTAGTAATGACGAGGTAGAAGTTTTTATCAAGTTGTTTACTTTGTTATACGCAGACGACACTATTGTATTAGCTGAAACTGAAAATGAACTCCAGGATGCATTAAATGGTGTAAATCACTATTGTAATGTTTGGCATATGAAGGTAAATGCTAATAAAACTAAAGTAGTGATTTTTTCAAAGGGTAAAATAAGGAAAAAACCTAAGTTCAAATTTGGCGATACAAACATAGAAATTGTTGATGACTATACTTATCTAGGGGTCACCTTTAACTACAACAATAGATTTTGTAAAACTGTGAATGCACAAGTGAATCAGGCGAGACGGGCTCTATTTAGTATGCTGAATAAATCTTACAATCTCAGTCTCCCACCTGATATTCAGATTAAATTGTTCGATCAACTTGTCCTTCCTGTTCTGTTATATGGATGTGAAATATGGGGGTTCGAGAATACCAATCAAGTTGAAGCCCTTCATACTAAATTTTGTAAGAGTATTCTGAAGTTAAGTAAGTATACACCTAATTGCATGGTTTATGGGGAGCTGGGGCGACACAAAATTATGAAAACTGTTGAAGTGAGGATGGTCTCATTTTGGTGTGTGATAGCAGCTGGTAGAGGTCATAAACTGGCACATTTAATTTATGAGTTTTTGATAATTTTGCATGATACTAACGTTTACAGTTCGCCCTGGATTATTAAGGTGAAGAATATATTGGATAAATCGGGAATGTCATTTGTTTGGAATACTAGTGGCGAAGTTTCAAGTAGTTGGCTTCGAACAACATTAAACCAGCGTCTGAGTGATATGTACGAACAGGATTGGATTGCTGAAGTATACACAAATTCACAGTGTAAAAATTATAGGATATTTAAAACTAAGTTGAAATTTGAACCCTACTTAATAACCCTTGATCACTTTAGTCGTACTATTTTCAGTAAATTTAGATGTGCTAATAGTAAGCTACCTGTGATTACTGGTAAATTCGAAGGGGTAGTTTATCATGATAGGACGTGTAAATTATGTTGGTGAGGGAGCCTGGGGGATGAATTCCATTATGTTTTTCAGTGTCGTCATTTTATTAAAGAAAGAAATTTATTACTTAACCCTTATTTTAGGACAAGACCATCTTCTATTCAAATGAAAGAGCTTTTTCAAAGTAAAAATAGGAAAAATCTTTCAAATTTGGTTAAGTTTTGTAAGATTATTATGGATACAATTTCAAACTGATATTTTGGCCATTAGTTCAAGCTGAGTAATCATTAGGGGTTGGTGTCAGTTTGTTTTTGTGATAAGAAATGCCAGTCTGTGTTGTTTATATTATTATTTTGTTTTTCTTTCAATTCGTTCTTTTGTACTTTGGTGCTTTATGCCATATATTAAGTATTTGTTTATGAATGTTTACTTGTTAGTCTCTTGTGCCTTTTAAGGCGATACAGAGAATAAACTGAAACTGAAACTGTCTTATTGGGAGATGTTATCCACAGCTATTGTTTCAACATTTAGGCCATGGGCCAGAGACACTCCACAGGCACCCTTGCAAATCTCCGACCCAATATTTGTTGGAAACCTTATGGTCCCCTGAACACAAAATCAGGTGGTAACAGTAAATATCTTGGGTCTTACTCATTCAAAATGGCTACCCAAAACAAAAAGGCGACAAATATTATGAATATTTTGTATTTATTAAAAAAGCATTCTTAAAATATTTTGAGACATCTACTCTGAAAATCTGGTAATATTTTATGACGAAAATTCCAAAATTATTATTAGGACTGTTTCACGAAATACCCAAGATGGCGAAAAAATGGCCGCTAAAATGAATGATATATTTCCCGAAATTGTGTAAAAACAATGAATAATTGTTATTCAATTTGGAGTGTTTAATTCAGGCATGCCTACATAGATCGCGTCAATTAGACCTACACTAGATGCACATCCTTTGCTTAAAGCCATAGGTGTCGCTGGTGACAGCATATATTTTAATGCTGGTGGCAGGGGATTATACACGTCGCCAACCGGAGTGCAATTCCGTTCTGTTTTTTATTATTTTGCAAATTGAAGGCTGGGCTCAATAGAATCATAGGTGTAAGGATAATGTAATGCAAATAAGTGAATGTAGACGGCAGGGCATTTCAGATAACTAAGTCCGGACCCCTTTGTGTAAAATATTAGTAACGACCCTGGCGTAGGTACGACGGTAGCATGATCCTCCCTACACACTGTGAATCCTCAAAGAGTACTATAAACACAAAACATTGGGTGTGTAGGAATGTGACAAAATGGGATCACTTATAGACCAAACAATCAAGTGGGCTTAAAACAAAAAAAATCTGATATCCATCTCGTTTTCTCCCCACCCACAAACACTAAAAAGTAACACTAAAATATTGTGTGTGTAGGAATGCGACAAAATGGGACAGGCTTATCGACCAAACTTTAAAGAGGGCTTAAAATAAAAATTCTGATACCCAACCTAGTTTTTTGTGCACCCAAAAAGAATAAAATTAACGCAAAATATTAGGTATGTAGGAATCTGACAAAATGTAACAGCCTTATCGATCAAACATTACATGGGCTTAAAAGTGAAAATTCTGATACCTAACTAGTTTTCTATGTATATCTTCGTAAATAGGGGGATATTTTCATATTAGCCTACGTGAAACCCCCACCCACTCATTTTCATCTCCGTCCAAAAGTACTCCCTGCCCACCCCTCTTTACTGCCAAAATTCTTACTAGGTTACCACCCTTCTGCATCACACAACTAATTACAGAAAGGATTACGACTTCGTCCGACATTTACCGTAGAATGTTAACCTACTACCATACTACTATGTAAACGACGGAGGAAGGTTAAACCAAGGGAGGTTGTTCAAAGTCATAGAAATTAAAGTAAGGGAGAATGACGTCAGACGATCTGGACTGAAACCATTAATTTGGCTCTTTGTACGGCATCGAAGGAGCGGCGCGTAGTACACACATCACGTCGTTCCTTTTGCCCTAGCTATTGGCCAAAAACTTACAAGTTTGCAATTTAGGAGTACATAACAAAACACTTGAGGCACTATGACTTATCTCTGTTGTGAAAATTACTTAAAATCGTTAAAAATACGAACAAAATGGCATTTAACTTCTGAAGTTACATGCACACTGTACGCACGGAGACACAGCTTTTTGCCGTACAGCGGAAGCGCCCTGATAATTTTCTTTGCTTCACCTGTTCACTGGTTTAACACGCAGTGATGCTCTGTGTAAGCGTTCTCCCTTACTTTTATTTCTATGGTTCAAGGTACAGTCCGCAGCCCTCTTCCATATGCAAGTTACACAATTTTGTGCGGGGCAAATTCCCTTTTGAAAAGCCCTATTTTGGGTACATTCACCGTCACTTTCTTCTCTAAAAATATGGAACTTTTGCCTTTTCTTTTCGTCATCGGCGGAATCAATGGCGGCCTACTGACGCCACATTTGCTTCCATTATGAAAGAAATATTGTGCTATCAAAGTCACTATCGGTGTCTTGGTCACCGTTAGTGAGTTGATATATCATTACCAGCATTGTTGTAGTCGAGACTAGCATATCCGAGACCGAGACCAAAACCGAGACCAGGAGGTGCCGAGACCGGGACCAGGGCAGAAATTCAAGACCGAGACCGAGACCAGCAAGGTCCAAGACCGAGACCAAGACCGAGACCGACTGTACATATTGTAATGGAAAATGAAACAAACTGTCCAACTTTCTGAACACTTTTTTTCTTGATTTTATTACGTTATGCAGCCCGAGAGATAATTTTGTCCAGCCCTCAAGGCAATTCATAAATGCAAATTCAGAATCATTTAAAAAGTAATAGATAATATTTTAGGCTATGGTTCCCTTCGTTTATTCTGCTTTAGCCCAAGGTGTCCATCATTTATCCTGCACGTACCACTTTCTGGATTTTTGCTACTAAAACCCTAGTATGCACAGCATAATATGCCCACTTTTTTGTTAGACAAACCAGGTGCAGAATCCTGATACTTCTAGTGGAAGGCTACATAGCATTGAACAAAATTGCAGCATCACATTATGGGTCTATCTATTACAGTACGTAACTCAGAGGGCACTGTATTTATTCCGGTAGATTCCGGGGGTGGGGCTAGAAATATCCCTTCGAAGAGTGAGTTAGACGTTGAAAAGTAGATAATTTTGCAATCTAAAGTGAAGAAAAATAAAGTTGGTTCCAAAATGCGTGATTTTTTTTTCTGCGCGATTCACGCGCACTTTTCGTTCACTGTTGCTTCATGCATAAATAAGAAGACAAATGGTTATATTGTGATACTCCTGGTCTGAGTAGCCTTCCACAGTCAATGCCATTAAAAGTTAGTAGATGAGCATTCTGTTGCCTACAAATTTGCACAAACTCAATAGCTTCTGAGGGCATCGCACTAGTTCCTTACCTGGGCTTTCCCCTAACCCCACCACGGCCTGTTTGGGGCTCCTTGGCCTGCGTCCTTTGGGGAAGCTTTTTACGCCCTCACTTTCTGCGGCCCGCAAGTGGATTATGACTATCAACACGGCCCGTCAAGGGGAAAAGGTTCCCTATCCCTGGCCTAGCATATAATATACAGTTAACCGTGTGTAATATTTAGGTCTATAGACTCATAGCCTTCAGAGTCGCCAGATAGCTGTATTATCATGTCTAATCATGATGACCAAATGTTTTGCAGTTGCACACTTTTTTCCCATCTAAGAAAGAATTCTGGTTGATAACTTAAGATATTTATATATGAAACTGGTATATTAGTTAATTCTATTTTTTCAATAGCCAAATGATCATTAGTAGCCAGATTTGGTTAAATATGGTCATAAAAAGGCCAACAGGCAACCCCGAAGAGCTAGAAATGGATAGCACTGAACAGACACTGAGAAGGGGATTTAAACACACACACACACCCACACCCATACGCACCTTCACACCCTTACGGGGTACCCCGCTAAGGATTGCAAGGGAATTTCCCAGCAGCGAAGCTGCCCGCGAAGGAAGCGAGTGGACGGACTGTTCAGGGCGGGCTGTGCTCCAAGGCAGACACGTGCGGCCGCGCGTGACTTCGGTTTGCAGTGACCGAATTTTCGGGCAGTGTGAGCTAGGAAAGACGTGCGAGAGCTGAGCTCTCGCCGGCTGCCCTGGTACCCGCTAAGGCCATGTTGGTGAGTGCACCCACACACACAGTTTGTTTTTCAATATTGGCTCGAGCAATAGACCCTTTTCCATATAGCAGTCACAAAGGATTGTGGGATACACTTTTGAAGTGGGGCGTTTTTCTCAATGGCATTCTACTGTGGCCAAAAACGACGCACACCAAAATCCAGTCCCACAATCCTTTGTAATTGCTATTTGGAAAAGGGTCTATTGAAACTCAGGGCCTACTGTGGCTCTGTCTTGGAAGTGTTCTACTATTAGACAGTTGTTTGTCTTTAAAATGGAGGCGGGACTAGAAGTTGGGTTAGTTGGGAGAACTGTTACTGTCTGGGGTGGGCTTAGAGGGCGGATGGAACGAAATACTGTAGAATTCGTTATAACATGCTGTATTGACTGCGGTAAAATCGAATTTTTAAAACAGACCATTCTTTTGTCCTTGTAGGGTGCCATGATGTCAAGCCTTTGCCTACGGCTCTATTACACACACGTGTTACTTTTTCCACCGAAGTGGTAAAAAATGACACTGTACATAAAGCAAGACTGTTAACGATGCTGACTGAATACCGCCTACTTCTTGCATTTTACGGTCTGTCGAATACAGCACACTGTACAATGGACGGCATGGAATGCATGTTGCGAAGATAGCTTCCTGTTTGTAGTTCTGCTTATAACTACAAGATGCAGGCAGCTCAATTCAAATTTTCCGGGGTAGTTTTTTTTCAATCAATTGCATATCTGCTCCTTAATTGTATTGTACGTAAAGGCCGAAAATACTTTTCTTACGAAAATTTCATTTAAGCCAATTCCTCACTAACCTTCCTCACCTTTGCTCATGCAAGAAGGGTTTTTCAATCCTGCGATGGCTCCGGTGTCATGAGTTATGTGTCCTTTCAACCCCCCCCCCCTTCTCCCTGACCAAACCCTGGGAAAGTACCTGTCATTGTCCGTCATTAGGTATTTAGAAAATAGAAAATTAAGCCAAAGTATTTACCTTACCACAAGGGTTTGCGTCGTGTCAGTTAATTTTACTCAAATTTGGTAACAAGTTCCCTCGCCCTCATCAAACCGCAAACTAAGTTTGGAACAATTTTAAAAAAATTTTCAAATTGTGATTTTCCCCGCTGTTTTTGGGTTTTTTAGTGTGCATTCAATGTTTTTAGGAAAAGTTAATGCTTCTTTTAAAGTTCCCAAATTTAAAATACCCCCGGAGCCTCTGGGGCTTCGTCCCCTAACCTACAATGAAGCGTTGCCCTGACCCAACAGTAGACCCCTAGGGACCAGTCCTACAGGGGGAACTGCGTTTCACTACGAACCTCCAGTACGCTCAGTTTTTTTTTTTTTGGTGTGTCCCCCCGGGCGGAACGCCCCCCCGGTCCCCCCCCCCCCCCCCTCCATTCGAAAAGTCTGGCGACCCCACGATTTGTATCACCATCTTTAGCTAAAACCCGCACATCGAGTTCGTTATCTTCAAGAGGCTTTTATATGTACTCGTCTGCGTACAGAAATATGTAGTTCAAATTTTTGTCGTAGGTTTGGGTTTTAAGAACATGAGTGACGTTTTTCATAAAATATGTTTGCACGGAGTTCATACATTTTTTATTGAAGGATAGGGTCAATAACGCTGCATTCGGAGTTTATAAATTTTTACTTTTTTTCCGGTCAGTAAAATTATTTTAAAAATCTTGATGCCATTGAAGTTTGCATAAGCCTCCAGATAAGTACGGCAAAATTGATAGCATATAACCAGTGCAAAGATTTACGGCCAGTCTTACAGCATCTAAAAAAGCAATTCTTTGCCCTTTTTGGGTTTTGGTTACTTTTTTGGCTTTATGTAAAATCATTAAATTTTTTCCCCAAAAAATTTTAAACGTGGACATTTTAAACCAACAATTTAAACGTGAAAATGGCAGGCCTAACTTTGACTTTCAATTAGATACGTTTGCAAAAAAACCAAATCCATTCCGTCGAAACGTCACGCTTACCTAGTAGATCAAAAAGGGCATTAGAGGGCGCCCATCTACATTTTCAAAAGAGTACTTACAGTGGCGCAAAGGGCAAGTGATTTGACCGCGCCCCCACAGCCGGGGGCCCCCCGACTACCTTTTCCCTTCGTTAAAGGGGCGCCCCCAAAGTTAGTGTTTTGGGGGGAACCCGATGATGTTGTAACAACCTAGCCCCCCCAAGTCTGCGTTAAATTTTGCCTTTTTTATATGTTAATGGTTTTTTATACGCCTTCTGGGGGAGGGATTTAAAGGAGGGGTTTCCAGCCCCCCTTTGAAAAATTTTGTAAATTTAAAAAGTTGGCTAAGATGGCAAAAGGTGCTATTTTGGGGAATTTTTTTGAACTGTTGTAAGTATGAAAAATGCCCATAATCAGTGAATTCTAATTTTTGGCCAGGTGAAAAAGGAGGGTATAGGCCATTTCTAAGAGAAGGGTATGTTGTCAAAAACTCTCGTCAAGCTCTCACCCCCTGCGGCTACTTTACTATCCCTTTCAACCCGGAGTTTTTTCACGAAAAATAGGTTGAGTGGGGTCACAGAACATTCGTGTTTTTTCGTTGTTTCTTTGTACATTATGAGTGGGTACCCAAGGGTGGCAGAGCCCCGCATGGGCCCCTCCTGAAGCTTTGGTTACAGAATTACACAAAGAAAGGGGGGCTAAACATGTGCTTATTACCTGACATCCAAATGACACTAAAGAGTATGAGTAAGCATTTTTAAAACGAAAGGAAAGAAACGAGGTTGGCCCGGACACTGAAAATTTTGGGGCCCTAACTTAAGTTTGCCTTAGGATGGACATTCCCCCATTTGCCCTTTTGGTCTCTAGTCAATAAATACTCTTCTTTTCAGACGAACAAATTTGTTCCAAACTTAGTTTCGGTTTGATGAGGGGAGGGAACTTGTTACCAAATTTGAGAAAAATTAACTGACACGACGCAAACCCTTTGGAAAGGTAAAATATTTGGCTTAATTTTCATTTCTAAATACCTAAGACGGACAAGCAGGTACTTTCCCAGGGTTTGGTCAGGGAAAGGGGGGGGGGGGGGGGGTTAAAAAGGCCACATAACTCATGACACGGAGCCATCGCAGGATTAAAAAACCCTTCTTGCAGAGCAAAGGTGAGGAAGGTTAGTGGGAAATTTTGGCTTAAATAAAATTTTTCGTAAAAAAAATTTTTTCGGCCTTACGTAAAATAAAATTTAAGGAGCAGAATGCAATTGATTGAAAAAAAAACACCCCGGAAAATTTAAATTTGAGTGCCGGCATCTTTAGTTATAAGCAGAACTAAAAAACAGGAGCTATTTTCGAAACATGATTCCATGCCGTCCATTGTCAGTGTGCTGTATTGACAGACCGTAAAGCAAGAAGTAGGCGGTTTTCAGTGCATCGTTAACAGTCTTGTTTTAGTACGTGTCTTTTTTTTCCCACTTCGGGGAAAAAAGTAACCGTGGGGTAATAGAGCCTTTAGGCAAAGGTTTGACATATGGACCTACAAGGGGAAAAAAGGATGGTCTTTTTTAAAAATTTCGATTTTACCGCGTAAAATCCAGTTATAACGAATTCTACAGTATTTCGTTCACCCGCCCTTAAGCCCCCCCCAGACATAACAGTTCCCCCAACAACCCAACTTCTAGCCCCCGCCCCATTTTAAAGAAAAACAACTGTCTAATAGTAGGAAACATTCCCAAGAAAAAGGCCACAGTAGGCCCTGAGTTTCAATAGCCCCTTTTTCCCAAATAGAAAATTAAAAAGGGTTTTGGGGAGGGTTTTTGGTGTGCGTCGTTTTTGGCCACAGAAAGAATGCCTTTGAGAAAAAACGCCCACTTCAAAAGTGTATCCCACAATCCTTTGACTGCTATAGGGAAAAAGGGGGTCTATTGCTCGAGCCAAATTGAAAAACAAACTGTGTGTGGGGTGCACTCCCCAACAGGCCCTTAGGGGGTACCAGGGCAGCCGGCGAGAGTCAGCTCGCACGTTTTTCCTAGCTCACACTCCCCGAAAATTCGGTCACTGCAAACCGAAGTCACGCGCGGCCGCACGTGTCTGCCTTGGAGCACAGCCCGCCCTGAACAGTCCGTCCACTCGCTTCCTTCGCGGGCAGCCTTCGCTGCTGGGAAATTCCCTTGCAATCCTTAGCGGGGTACCCCGTAAGGGTGTGAAGGTGCGTATGGGTGTGGGGTGTGTGTGTGTTTAAATCCCCTTTCAGTGTCTGTTCAGTGCTATCCATTTCTAGCTCTTCGGGGTTGCCTGTTGGCCTTTTTATGACCATATTAACCAAATCTGGCTACTAATGATCATTTGGCTATTGAAAAAAGAAATTAACTAATATACCAGTTTCATATATAAATATCTTAAGTTATCAACCAGAATTCTTTCTTAGATGGGAAAAAAAGTGTGCAACTGCAAAACATTTGGTCATCATGATTAGACATGATAATACAGCTTCTGGCCGACCTGAAGCTATGAGTCTATAGACCTAAATATTACACACGGTTAACGGGTGATATTATATGCTAGGCCAGGGATAGGGAACCTTTTCCCCTTGACGGGCCGTGTTGATAGTCATAATCCACTTGCGGGCCGCAGAAAGTGAGGCGTAAAAAACTTCCCCAAAGGACGCAGGCCAAAGGAGCCCCAAACAGGCCGTGGTGGGGTTTTGGGGGAAAGCCCAGGTAAGGAACTATGCGATGCCCTCAGAAGCTATTAGTTTGTGCAAATTTGTAGGCAACAGAATCTCATCTACTAATTTTTAATGTTTGACTGTGGAAGGCTACTCAGACCAGAAAATCCAATAACCTTTTTTCTTCTTATTTAGCATGAACAACAGTGAACGAAAAGTGCGCGTGAATCGCGCAGAAAAAAAAATCACGTTTTTGGAACCAACTTTTTTTTTTCTTCATTTTAGATTGAAAATTTATCTACTTTTAAACGTTAACTACTTTTGAAGGGATATTTCTACCCCACCCCCGGAATCACCGGAATAATACTGCCCTCTGGTTACGTACTGTAAAAAGGGTAGGACCCTTTTTAATGTATGCCCTGAATTTTTTCAAAATGATTTTGCCCCCCCCGGGGGGGGCCCCCCCGGGTTTTGGTCTAAAAAAAAAAAGTGGGGAAATATTATGCTGTGCATACTAGGGTTTTAGTGCAAAAATCCAAAAAGTGGTACGTGCAGGATAAATGATGGACCCCTTGGGCAAAGAGAATAAAACGAAGGGAAAAACATAGCAAAAAATATTATCTATTTTTTTAAAAAGTTTCTGTTTGCATTTATGGGTTTGCCTTGGGGCTGGAAAAAAATTATCTCTGGGGCTGCATAACGTAATAAAATCAAAAAAAAAAAGTGTTCAGAAAGTTGGACAGTTTGTTTCTTTTTCCTTACAATAGTACAGCGGGTCTCGGTTTTGGGGTCTCGGTTTTGGCCCTTTGCTGCTGGGTCGGTCTTGAATTTCTCCTGGCCGGTCTCGGCACCTCCTGGCTCGGTTTTTTCTCGTCTCGGATAGCTACCCCCCGACTACAAAAACGGGGTAATGATATATAAAAATCACAAAAAGGTGAAAGACCCGATAGGTTTATGCACAATATTTCTTTCATAATGGAACAAAGGGGGGGCTCAGTGGGGCCGCCATTGATTCCGCCGTGACGAAAAAGAAAAGGAAAAGTTCCATATTTTAGAGAAAAAGTAAACGGTGAATGTACCCAAAATAGGGTTTTTAAAAAGGGGAATTTGCCCCCACAAAATTGTGTAACTTGCATATGGAAGGGGGCTGCGGACGTCCCCTTGAACCATAAAAAATAAAAGTAAGGGAAACGCTTACACAACATACTGGGGGGGGAAAAACCCCCGTGAACAGGGAAGCAAAAAAAATTTATCAGGGGCGCTTGGCTGTCGGAAAAAAAAGCTTGTCTCGTGGTACAGTGTGCATGAAAATTAGAATTTAAATGCCATTTTGTTCGTATTTTTTTAACGTTTTTAAAAATTTTCACACAGAGATAATCATAGTGCCTAAGTGTTTTTTTTATGTACTCCAAAATTGCAAACTTGTATTTTTTGGGCCCAAATATAGGGCAAAAGGAACGACGTGATGTGTGTACCTAACGCGCCGCTCCTTCGATGCCGTAAAAAGACCAAATTAATGGTTTCAGTCCAATCGCCTACGTCTTTCCCCCTTTATTTTAATTTCTATGACTTTGAAAAACCTCCCTTGGTTTAACCTTTCCCTCCGTCGTTTACATAGTGTATGGTAGAGGTTAAAATTCTCCGGTAAATGTCGGACGAAGTCGAATCCTTTCTGTAATTAGTTGGTGATCAAAAGGGGTGGTAACCAGTAAGAATTTTGCAGAAAAGAGGGGGGGGGCGGGGATACTTTTTGGACGGAGATAAAATGAGTGGGGGGGGGGTTTCACGTGGGCTAATATAAAAATACCCCCCTATTTCAAGATATCATAAAAAAATAGTTGGTATCAAATTTTCACTTTTAACCCATGTAATGTTTGTCGATAAGGCTTTTACTTTTTGTCAGATTCCAAATACCTAATATTTTGCGTTAATTTTATTTTTTTTTGGGTGCACAAAAAACTGGGGTTGGGTATCAAAATTTTTTTTTAAGCCCTCTTTAAAGTTTGGTCGAAAACCCTGTCCCATTTTGTCGCATTCCTACAAAAAACAATTTTTTTGTTTTACTTTTTAGTGTTTTTGGTGGGGAGAAAACGGATGGTTTATCAGATTTTTTTTTGTTTTTACCCCATTGTTTTTTTTGGCCCTATAAGTGCCCCTTTTTGTCACATCCTACACCCCCAAATGTTTTGTGTTTATAGTACTTTTTGAGGTTTCACGTGTGTAGGAGGATCATGCTCCCGTCGTACCTACGCCAGGGTCGTTACAAATATTTTACAAAAAGTGCCCGGGACTTAGTTATCTGAATGCCCTGCCGTCTACTTCACTTATTTGCAACTTTATCCTTACACCTATATTTATTGACCCCAGCCTTCAATTTGCAAAAAAATAAAAAACAGAACGGAAATTTTGCCTCCGGGGGCGACGTGTATAATCCCCTGCCCCCCACTTTAAAATAATGCTGCCCCCCCAGCGACACCAGGGTTTTTAAAAGCAAAGGGATGTGCTCTATGTGGGTCTAATTGACGCGAAACCCTTTTTGTAGGTGTGTTAAACCCCCCCCAAATTTGAATAACAATTATTCATTGTTTTTAACAATTTCGGGAAATATATCATTCATTTTAGCGGCCATTTTTTGCCATTTTGGGTTTATTTGTTTTGAAACAGTCCTAATAATAATTTTAAATTTTGTCATAAAAAATATTACCAGATTTTTTCGGGGAGTAGTTTTCCAAAAATTTTAAAAAATGCTTTTTTATAAATACAAAATATTCCCCAATAAAATTTGTCGTTTTTGTTTTGGGTAGCCATTTTTTTGAATGAGTAAGACCAAGTTTTTTTAACTTTACCACCTGATTTGTTAAAGGGGGGCCAAAAAGGTTTTCCAACAAATATTTGGGGTCAATTTAAAAGGGTCCTTTTGGAGTGTCCTGGCCAGGGTTTAAATTTTTTAAAACAATTAGGGGGATAAAAAATCTCCCAAAACATTTTCAGTTTCATTTTTATTCTTGTACGCCCTTAAAAGGCACAAGAGAACCTA
>JAIZAY010002266.1:0-10491 GCA_029531755.1 Holothuria leucospilota | reverse complement strand
GAACCCCGACAAGGGAGACGGAGTTTAGGGTCGTCGGAGAAAAATTAAAAAATTTTCGGTGTGCTTTTTTGGGTTTTTTAGGGTAAAAATTGGAAGTTTTGGGGGGGAAATTTACTAAGGATTGCCCTAAAAATATCAATTTTAAACCACAACGGGAGGGGACGGTTTTGGGGGAATACTTAATTAAAAATTTTAAATTTTCCCCGGGACTATACGGGGAAATTTTTAAACCCCCCTTTGCGGGGGACCGCCTCGACGAGGGACTTTACATGGTATCTACCCCCACGGGGTTCACCACTGATGTCCCGACGACGATCAGTCCCCTGAGTGATTTTCTGGTTCCTTGGTCTCAAGAGCAAAAACCCCCAAACTCGAAAAAAACTGGAATTTTAAGCGCTCGATTTCGAGTTTTTATTTCCCCTTGTGACCTACAACTTTTAAAAGGGCCCTTAAAAACAGCCCCAAAATAAAAGAAAAGTATACCCCGATTTATAAAAGGAAGAATGTTTTGGGGTTACACGTACGCGCTTTTTGAATTTTAAAAAATGCAAAGGACTTCCTTGCAAAATCCTTACCGTAATGATAGGGAATTTTAAATACCTCAGTATGAGGGCCCGGGTTTGTCGGCTGTACTGTGATTGGTATTTTTAAATTTAACCTAAAAAGAGATTTTTGCATTCAAGGGGTTTATAAAGGGGGAAGGAGGTGGGGGGCGTTGGGGGGCCCCGGGGTTTAAAGACATTTTCTAAAAATTCTCCCTGGGCCCGTCATCATTCGGCATTTGTAAATTTGAAGTCCCCTTTCCCCCCTTAAATTAAGTGATCCTCATAAGGGGATGTGAAAAGGCTGTATTCAACAAAACCCGTAAAACCTTTATTTTTAAAAACCTCAGGGGCAGCAAAAAAAATTTTGGTCCGACTTACACAAAAAAAGGGGGCCTTTGCTTTTTTACGCGGGCCTCTCACCCCCTTGGGTTAAAAGTTTTAACCCCAGCTATGGACCCATCAATTTCGGGGCCTTTGACCAAAATTGACTTTTTTAACTAAGGGCGCATGAAAAAAAAAACTTGGGGATCCGCCCCCCCCGCCCCTTGTCACTCACCAATATATGAGATAAGTCCGCTGTTTTCCCCCAAAAACCCCCACAACTGTTGGGTGGTACCCAATTTCAACCATTTTTTGACAGCATAATCTCCAACTAAAGTCCCCTTCCCAAAATAAAATCAAAAACAAAGGTTACGGGCCCTCTCAAACAGGGTAAAAAATAAACCCAAAAAAAAATTTTTTGGGAAAAATTACATGTAGAGGGTTAAATTTCCCCCCCCCCCCCCCCCCCCCGAAAAAATTTCCCAATTTTTATGGAATGGGGGAAAAACGCCCCCCCCAAAGACGGCAGGGAAAGCGCGGAGGGAGCCCTTGGTCGGGGTTTTAAAAGGAACCGCTGTCTTCTTTTACAAATCATCGCACCAGGAAACTTGGAAAAATTGGTCACCTATTGTTGGAGTGCTTAGCCCCCCCCCCTAAGAAATTTAAATTTCAATAGTTTCAATACAAAAAAGAGATTTACAGCCCGGTCTTTTATGAATTTTTCAGTTCAGAGTGGCCTTCCTTTAGAAACAAGATTGCTTTAGGAACCTAGGAAAATTTTTGGTATCAATAAAGACAGGTCTCCCGGCTAAAAAGTACCCGGGGACCCCTTTGTCTTTATTGTTTCCCTTTTCGTAAAAAATGCAAATTACAGAAATATAGAATGGGTTTTAAATCTAAGAATGGGAAAAAACATTCAAAAAAACATTACCCAATTTTAAACCCCGAAAAAAATGCAAATTTCCAAAAAGGTGGGGTGTGTGTGTGTGGGGGGGGGGGGGGGGGGGGTTACGATTTGATAAGGGAGGCAACAGCAAAGCGTGTAGTGACCTGTTTGGGAAAATTTTTCAGAAAAGATATGAAAAACCCCAAAACAAAGGGTTCTAATTAAAAAAAATAAAAGGGGGAAAGAAAGGAGAAGCCCTTTTAAAAGCTACAAAAAGGAAGATATAAAAATTTAAAAAAACAACTTTTTTTTTCCCGTTTTTTTAAAAATTTTTATCCTCAGTTTATTACATTTGGCTTTAAAAAAGGGAACAAAAATAGACTTTTTTTACATAAGGCAATAAAAATAACTATACATACACTTAACTGCAATGACTTTTTTAAATACCAGACTATTTTTTTTTTTGAAGGGAAAAAATTTCTTTATTTCCATCCAAAAAAACATATACACTAAATCCCAATTTTGAAAATTTTACAATTTTTTAAAAAAAGGGAAAAAAACCCCCAACTTTTAAAAAAGTCGCCCAAGTTCCTTTTTTTTAAAGGATTTTACCCTCATTTTTTTTCCCCATTTGGCATAAAAAAAAAAAAACAAAAATAGACTTTTTAATAAGGAAATAAAAATAATTATACAAAATATTAAAAAATGATTTTTTTAAAATAGCTTTCAATTTTTTTTATACAAAATTTAAGATTTAACTGGAATTTGGTTGACAATTCAATTGACATCATAATGATTTTTTAATTTCCAATTTTTCTGAAGGTAAACTTTACTTCCATCACACAACATATGTAACTTTTAAAAATTTCATCCTCCCTTTCCTCCTTCAGATATAAAAAAAAGTTTTAAAGGGGCAAAAAATTAATTACAGTTTTTAATTTATGTTATGTCCATGATGAACGGCATGACCAGACCCCCGAAACCCAACGTTCCCAGACTAAGGGGGGAAAATCGTTATGGAGCAAACATCCCAAAGGACTCCTCCTCCCTAGCTGAGAGACAAGGGGGAAAGGGTCTGTGTCGGGTATAACAAGGTTTTTTTTTTTTTTTTTTTTTTGAAGGAAACTTTATTTCCATCTTTCCAACATTTTTTACACTTTTTTAAAATTTTTATAAAAAAAATTTCCTTTTCCCAGTCCTTTAAAAATTGAACAGGTAGTTGGGGGAGTTACAATTATATACAATAAATTAAATTTTTAGTCCCATGAAGAAAAGAAATGGGGGAATTTTAACATGTCTTTCCTTTTCAAAAAACAGGGAAAAACCCCCCTTTTTTAAATAACATTTCCACAGCTTTGAAAACTAAAATTTTCTGAAGAAAAAAACCCGAAAGAGATAGGGTTGAGAGCCCCGGAAAAAGTGCAATAACTAAAAAACAAAAGCTGATGACACTTTTTACAGTAAATTTCATATTAACATAGTTTTAAAAACGAGTGCCGAAAGGGGGCTAAGAATTATCCAGATAAAAAAATATACCCAATAAGTAATTGCAAAAAGTGTTAGAAGAAACCAACTTACCGGTTTTTACTCTCCCTTTTCCCGGGAAAAAACATTTTAAAAAAAAGCCTTCCTTTAGTTAGATAACAAAAAAATTTCCCCGTTGTCCACATTTTTGAAAATTTTTGGGTTTTAAAACCTCTCTCTATTCAATTTTAAACAGATTTTCAATGCATTTGATAATCAAAGGGGGGGAATTAATCAAGTTAGCCGGCTGCAACTTGGATAAAAGGTATGCATGCAT
Source organism: Holothuria leucospilota (assembly GCA_029531755.1). Lineage (NCBI taxonomy): Eukaryota > Metazoa > Echinodermata > Holothuroidea > Aspidochirotida > Holothuriidae > Holothuria > Holothuria leucospilota. Next base: position 6,938 of record JAIZAY010002266.1, on the reverse strand, counting down.
TGGCCCTTAAAAATAATATCCCTTTGTCACCACTAAAAACAAACCAAAGTGCCCAAAAAAACAGTTTTTAGCAATTTTAGGGTCATAAAACCCGTACGGGAAAAAAAGTTTGCACCCAGGGTAAAAACTCCCTATTATTCAAAAAATTAAGCACGTGATTAAGCCATAACAAGTTTGGGTTTTTTTATTTTGGGGGGCCCAACCCCAAAAAATATATGTCGACAGACTCAATGCATGTACAGCTCTGCATTGGGCAAATTCCTTTTCCCTTCCCCCAAATTATTTATCCGGGCACCAGTATAAAAAAAACATGGGGAAAAATTTTTCCCCCCCCCCCTTTAAAAAAAAAAATTTTTTTTTTCTTTAACTTATTGTCAGTATAGGAGAGAGGCTAATTTCCAAATTTAGAGCCCACGGTTTAGGTTTTGGATTACGCTTAACAATGCAATACTCAAATTCGAATCCGAAGAATTTTACAATGCCCTTTTCGTGGACTACAAGAGGTTAAAAAACTCATTGTTTGTATGAAACATTTTCTTAATTATTTGGCATGCATGAAAACAGATGATCAGTAAAAAACATCGGGCATTAGGTTGGAATCAGACCAAACATGTGGAAATACTCTACGAAGAAAATTTAGCAGAAAAAGTAACAGAAAGGGGAAAGATGTAAGGGCCCGTACTACTTTTTTCATTACAGGGAACAAAGTTAATTAGGAGGGCACCCAAATTTTGTCTCGGGGGTTTCCCCCGGGGTTTAAAACCCCCCATCTATTTTAAGGAAAAACCATTGTTTTCCCGGGCACAAGTTTTCAGGCTTATTCTCCCCCCAAATAAACCCCAAAGATAGTTTATTTACACCCTTAATAATTTGATCTGGCTGTGAAAAACAGGAGCAATAAAATCCCAACAAAGGATAAAGAAGGGGAATTAACTACCCCCCCTTTGGGCCAAAAAAATGGGAAAAAAGGAGCAGTTTTCCAAAAATTTTCCCTAGCTACAACCCTCTTACTTTTTCCGACCAATTTTGCGGGGACAGCAGGCTAAAAACCAAAAACCAAAAATGCCGGAAATTTTTAATGCTGGGAGTCCCCACCCAACTTTAAATTGGCGTGTGTTTGGGGGCCCATATGCCCAAATTTTGAGTCCCTGGGTTTTCCCCAAAATTGATAGTGGCACCAGTAGCTCTCTGAAATAGTTTAAAAGGCTTCAAAAAAAATTGTCAAAAGGTTGAAGGTTTTAAGTGGGCATAAGTGCATCGTCCGCCCTACTGGGAAAAAACCTTTAAAAATTTTTATTTTTTTCCCCCCCGGTAAGGGGAAAACCTTTAATTTGGTCACTGTTATTAATAAACCTCGCTAATGGCCTTTAATAAAGGGGTATGTACCCAAAAAAGGGGACAAAGGAAAAAACCTTTTCCCACACCTCGACAGATACCAAAAAAGGGTTTTGACAGCTCTCCATTTATCAACAAGCAACTCGATTTTCCCTTTGTAAAGTATGGAAAAAACCCCCTTTTTCAAAATTATACCAAATCCCAGCCCACGAAGAACTTTAAAAAAAGAAAGAACCCAAAACTACTTTGGGCAAATGCTTTTTTCCCCGATCAATTGAAAAATAAACAAAAACCCCCCAAAACATTCAGTTTGGTTTTAGTAAAATACTTGATTAATATTTTAAAATTTCTATGGGATGGTACGCCCCGGGACAGCACAAGCGAAAAAACATTGACAACGTCGCTATAAAATTTGGACAGTTTTCATTTGTAAAACTTTTTATAGAATTTTATAGTCCCCCTTTAGGGAAACTAAATTTGGGGCCCAAATTTTTTTGGGCTCAGGAGTCCCCCTTTTTTGGAATCCAAAAAAAACCATGCGTCCTCTAGAAGGGGGAAGGGCCCCTTTGCAAAAAGTCATTGACACTTCCACAAAAGGGCCTCACCAACCAAAACAAAAAAAATTCAGATAAAAATATAAAGGTAAACCCTCAAAAGCCCGGGGCCTTGTTTTTGGAAGGAAAAACTTCAAAGCCGAAAGAATCTCCCCTAATGTAACAGGGGAACTCTAATTGATTTCTTTTTTCACTGTCGACCTTAATATTTAAAAAGTTTATGAGGCATCCTGTGCAGTTAAAAACAAAAATTTTTCTCTTTTGAGTACAAATCCCCTGTAAAATTCTTGGAAAAAATCTATAATATCATCCTTTTTTAGTATGAAAAAAAGCCGTTTTGGTCCACGAATTTAACGGGAAAAGCTTTTAATTCCACGACGACCTCCATGCGAAAAAAAAAAGCGGCCCGGCCCCTTTACTCAAGTTTAGATAATTAGCCCTTGACCTTATAAAAGGCCCCCTTCCCCCTTTTTAGAAATTTAAATCATTAAAAATCCTCCCCTTGTAGGGAAATCATAAAATCTAGATTGTAGCTTTTTTCAGCTTTTTCTCTTTTTCTTGTACGCCCTTTACTTTTGGGGTTAAAAGCCAATACCTTTATTTTTTAAATTTTTATGTTTTCCACCAGCTCGAAAATGATTTGAAACCAAAGGTTTTAGGAAATTCCACATTTCCCGATTTGGGCTTGAAGGTTTACGACAGAAAACCCATCCTTATTTTTGAAAAACATTATACTTTCAGTACCCTTTCCCATCATATTAATACAGTGAGGGTCCCAAAACAAATAAACCGGGTTGGATCAGAGAAAGGGGGGCTTACCGTTTTAGCATGAGTGATCCCCCATATCTTGGACACATTTAAAAACTATTATTTCCCGGAGCTTTGAAAACCCAGTTTGCACGAAAAACCCGGTGTGACCTGGTTTTTTTGGGGGAAAAGACCCTTTACCCATCCACTAAATGAAAAGAAGCCCCACCCCTCTTACCAATTCGCACTAGGGGCGGAGCCTGTCAATTGCCCAAAAGTTCCCATCCATTTTTTAAAACACAAAATTTAAGGGCCCTTTCTTGGGTGATCGGGTTTGTGCCCCTTTGAACTTGTAAATATTTTTAAAGAAAATACGGGCCCATCAGACTGGGGTAGTGGGGCTAGATGTTAAACACTCGAAAATGTATCCTTTCACAAAAAACACAAACACAGCAATAACTCTACCATTTTTCATTTTATTAAAAACAAGAAAACCACTAAACCCGGCCGGGTTCTTTCCCGAAAGGCCCAAAACATACTCCCGCAGGTGGTTACTAGCACTCGGAGAAAAGTGGGAAAACCCCGAGCTCCCAACCCATTTACTTAAAAAATTTTATAGTCTTGGGTGTTGATAAGAAAAGGTCTTGCATTAACAGAAATCTAGTTGAATATATTACACCATTCTATTTTTTTTTTTAAACACTTCTTTTTCAGAAATTCCATTGACATTGAAGGAAGGGTATTTTTAATTTCGGGTGGAAAATGCGATTTACCATTTGAAGTAGAAGAAGTAGAAAAAAGATTCATTAGCGGTTTAAGAAAGTACCCGTCGAAAAATTCTACTTCGTGTTTTCTTACAAAAATCTGGGGTTTGGCGGAGGCAATTTTGGTAAATCCCGTCACGGGGGGGAGGCCCAAAAATGTTGTCACATGACTTCTTTAAGGGAAAAAAAGGGTAAGATGATGGTTTCATTTTTGGGTGCGCCCCGGCAGTGGTTCAAAACCAAAGCTTTTTAACATGAAAAGGTCTTTTGGGACATCCCTTTTTAAAAAACCACAAAAAGCCATGGGGTTTCCCCTTCTATGAATAATTTTTGTCAATTTTGAGTAAATAAAAAAGGGTCCGAGAGGGGAAACGAAAACGAGGGAAAGGGAAAAAGGGCCTTTTTTGGGTGGAAAAGAGGCAAATCTTCCTTTTAGTTTTACCTCTCGACCTTTAAAATCCGACATGATTTTGCTCACTGGGACAAAAATGGGCACGAGCTGGAGGGTTCTTTAAATTCCCCTTGGGATCACATGCGTCCCCCCGGGCTCTGGGCTGGGGGGAAAACAATTCGCTTTTTTAAAATCTTTTCGATCCCCCGGGGATTCGACCCTGAGGGTGAAGTAGGGCATGAAAAATGGGGGGTTCCTCGGAAAACTCCTTGGGAGTCAAAAAAAATCTTCCTGGGTTTGAGTTTCAAAAAATTTTGGCACCATCCCTTGAGAGGCTTATCTGAAAAAATTTAAGTGAGCCCTTTTGTGTCCATTTTTGTGGTTTACCCCTCACTTTTTGTAAAAAATGGGGGAAAAAGAAAAAGGCCCCCTTTGCGTGTGGTTTTGGTAATGTATGAGGTCTTGCCTGGATTCCCCTTTAAAATGAACTAAGGGGTGGAGAGAGACCATATCCTCCAAAACCATGGGATCAGATTGGCACCTTTTTCCTTTCCAGGTTTGGGCACTGATAGCACTTTGCTACCCATTTCATGGGGGTCGGTTTTTCGCATTGGCAAAAAGAGACTGGGCATTCCCTTAGCTGTGTTTTTTCCCGGTTTATCCCCAAAACAGTACATATTACATTGAGTTGCACTCTTTCGCCCGAATGGGCCAAGAATTTACATTTTCCCCCCCAAAAACATTTCCCCCCTGTGACAATCCTTTGGGATCGTGTCCCTTTCCTCCACATTAAACAAGGTCCGGGGGTGACCCCTTGGAAACCAATCCAACAAATTCCTCCCGCCCCAAAGGGGTAAGGAGGAAGGAATGTCCACATGGAAAATTCAACCAGGTACTGTCTTTTTCCGGTAAAAACTTTTGGAAGCTTTATAAGTGTAATAACGACCGGAAATAAAACCCGTCCTACTTTCCCAAACCCCCTAACGAACCTTGTTATCCTCCAATTCAAAGAGGGACATGCAATACAGGGCACCATTTTCGCAGAAAAAAGCCCATATGCTTTAGGGGTATAGCCACGCCCCCGACAAAAAGCAGGGAAAAAAATTTCCTTTCCCAAAAATATCAGATTTTTAAAATCACGTCGTATAAAAGGTTGGGGAAAATTCCGAACAGGGAAGTAAAATTTTGAAAGGGTCCCCTCCTTTTCTTTCAAAATGTCGAAAACATTACCCATTTTCGCCAATCTCAAACTCAAGTTGTACGGAGGCGTCCCCGATTTTGCTCGGCCATCTTGAAAATTTGTACGGTACCCAGTCGACAGTTTCCGGGTTTTTTTGAGGATTTTTTTCCTCAGTTTTTACCCTTTGGCATAAAGAAAGAACTAAAATAGACTATTTACATAAGGAAATAAAAAAAATTTCATAATATTAACTGAAATGACTTTTTAAAAAGCATCAATTTTTTTATTTTCAAATAGAGTAACTGGAATTTGTTTGACAATCTCAATTGACATGCATAATGATTATAATTTCCTAAGTTTCTGAAGGTAAACTTTACTTCCATCACACAACATATGTACACTTTTTACAATTTCATCCTCCTTTCCTCCTTCAGATATAAACAAGCTGTTGAAGGGCAACAATTAATTACAGTGTTAATATGTTATGTACATGATGAACGGCATGACCAGATCCCCGCAACCAAGTCTCCCAGACTAAGGGAGGAATCGTTATGGAGCAAACACTACCAATGACTCCTCCTCCCTAGCTGAGAGACAAGGTGGAAGGGGTCTGTGTCATGTATAACGAGTACCTAGTTTACATGCATAATGTATACTTTTTCCAATGTAGCAATTATTCCTAGTTAAAACTTGAAAGCGAGATTTTTGTTATTTAGCGTTACAAATGATCTTCCAAGAGTCCATACCTTGGTGAACTTAGACAAAGGCCAACGATTGTGATCAGCTTGAATTCGTATTTTAATTTCCTTGGTGATAGCCATTTTAATTTGATGCCCAGGAGTATGTTTCCCTTCAAAAACATGAATACATCTATATTTCCAAATCATGAACTTGGAGACAGAAAATATGAACCGGAGTTTCTTTAATACCCCTTTCGGAGCTTTGCGAGTTATGAAGCCGTATAAAAAGTGTTCATAACTGAGGGTCACGTTATCATTCACTAGGGAGTGGTACATTGACTGAGCCCAATTAACTATATGGTGGGCATTGGGACACTCCCAGAATAAGTGCTTAGGTGATTCAATTGCGTTACAACTTGCCCTGGGGCATTTCCCGTCCCCTATGCCGAAACGAGCTACTCTATCACCAGTGAATAAAACGTTATGAGCCACTCGCCACTGAAAATCGATTAATTTATTATCTAGCGTATTGTCCCAAACAGCCCTCCAAATTTCCTCCCAAGGAAGGGAGGGATTATGTACAACAGTACGGACCTCAACGTTTCTTCCATCAGCGAAGCACTTTACGATACTCTTAGTGGTTTTGCAATTGTCCCAAACCTTATTGTCTACAGAATACAACTTAAAGATTAAATTGCAAGCATGCAATCGACAGTTCCACAGCATTAAAACCGCAAAACAAGAAAAAACACACTGCCCGGTCTCCGGGAGGACTTGAACTCACGTACTCAACAGTCGGAGTCGAGCGCCATACCAACTAAGCCACAACAATGCTGATACTCCAGCGCACTATAATTAATATTAGTAGTCTATAGTGTTACGTTGTGTGATATACAAGTAGAAGTACCGGATGTAAGGGGGAGGGGGGTCGGGAGCTGGAGCGAGCACCCCTTTTCACCTGCATACTTAAATATTGGTACCGTACTTTAATTAATTGCCTGAAACACGCCCCCAGATTTTGGCTTCAAAATACTTGAATATTACGCTATTGATGTTTATAGCATGGCATGTAATTAATGTTTCTTAGCAGCCTGCTCTATAAATGGCATCAATAGGGGTGGGGGAGGGACGGGCAGGGTAAAGCTCAGGAAGCCGTGGTCTTGCCGGTCGCAAAATTTTCCAATTTTTTCGGTAAACATGTAGTCGGCATAGGACTAGTGGGTACGATAAAATGTGTAATCCCGACGCTGGCCGGGGGTAGCGCCAGAATGTTTTCGCGACAGGGGT
>JAIZAY010002265.1:0-10494 GCA_029531755.1 Holothuria leucospilota | reverse complement strand
TGAAGGCGAAATCCGCTTGTATTTTGTGCAAGTATCCAAAAAGCTGTCTACGTTTCTTGGTTTGCCGAAGACCTCTTGCATTGTAAGAAATGATGTTTAAATCGTTATACATCGTTGCACTAAATGAAGAAGCTGTAATTCAATGAATCTTATTAAAAGCTTGGATGTGTATAGAAAAGGCCTCTGGCTTCTGCAACACGTCGAGGAATGTTGAGCATTACACGATGTAGATTAGAAATAGGTTGAAATATGGAGGATTCAAAACACGAAAACAAAAAACAAAAGTCAATCCATTCGGATGAGGGAAAACACTCAATATGTTCCTTACGGAAAACATCCGGATGAAAAAAAGTCTGCATTGCAGGAAACACAGGATAAGTAGGAAGGATGCCTTTAAGGCCTAAATAAAAAGCTAAATAGCCGCTTTCCTTGCTTTTGTAAGTGTATAAATAATCAACGGACAGGTTCAGCGATATAACTGATAATAGGAGGGTTCTTCAAGTTAATTCTGCGAAAAGTCGTATGGTTTTCCATTTGAGTTACGCCAACAGCCCCCAGAGAAACGAAGTTTTACACCATTAGCGTAGAGCTCGGATACACTTTGAGACCACTTTCTTTTTTCGGTGAGATCGGATTTGGTCAAATCGTCTATAATGAAATATTTTTCAGTAGACAGAGCTTGGCGTGCACTTTTCAGAATTTTCACCTTGTCCTGATAAAAGGAGACTTTAACCAAAATATGCCTAGGTCTGCTGTCACTTGCTTCCCATCACGATGAGCCCTTTCGATGCTGCAGCTAGGAATACCAACTTGTTCCATGACTTTGGATGCAACCTTAATACAGTCCCCCTTGTTTTCTTGTGGATAACCTGCAACAATGCGTATGTTGTTTCTTCTGGAGAAACGTTCTTGCTTGTTTAGCAACTGACCTTTCTAGCCCAGTAACTTTGGATTCGATTCGAGTAAGTGACATTTTTCATTCGATGTTGCATTTTCTTTCTTTAGGGCCTCAATGCTTTTCTTGTGTTCTTGCAGAGCCTTGGAAAACTCTTTCCTAATACTTTTAAGTTCGTTTGTGATTTTCTCGATAGCATTATCCAGAGCCTCGGTGAAAACTTCTTCAGTCGATTCCATACTAGGATCTGATAGGCTAGTGGCTAGGCTCAATTTGGGTGTTGTCTTTCTTGCAAGTTCTTTTCTTTTCTTAATTCCAAGGCTTCCGTTAGGTCTCCCACAGCGTTTTTTGCCCTCCATACAATGTTAAAGACACATTAGATACATATTACACCGTTGAACCAGCAAACATTCACAGCAAAAAGCGTAAAACAACAGAATGATTATCTTGCAGCCGAAGGCTAGTCGAACTGGTCAGTCTGCCATCCCACCTTTGACCATAATTCACAATGCTACGTTATCAAGCCTATGCAGGCCTTTATTATTATGATAAAAAGATCCCAAGGGGGAGGAGGAACCCTTGCACAGCTGTTCCACACCACTCTGTTCGGACATCAAAGCCCACCTCTCGTTCAAGCTCAGTGAACCAGTGAAAAACCTGGAGGAAAACTAAGCATGTTTCTGAATTGGTACTTCAACCCCTCACCGACAATAACTATAATACCTCTCTGACACCCAGAAAGGTAAGCAAAAATACCATTAAATGCTATGTTTTGTAGGACTTATTATCAAAATCCATCAAAGCACTTAACCGTCAAAGTCCAGAAGCGTAGGCAGGATTTTTCTGCCTGTGGGACGACTTGGAGCGTTAAGAGTGAATATGGCACTAATGGAGCGCCATCATCAGTTGGTATGCAGCTTAAACTTGTGTCAAGCATGTAGTCCAGATTCCCAGCAATGGCACTTCCAAAAGACGGATGTGCTCCTGCCCTCCCTTTTGAGAATGTTTTTTTTTTCATGTAAGGGTTGTTAAAACGTTAAATGGTTACATCTTTGTTAAAGCTTTTAGCTGATCAAAGGTTTAGAAATTCTCAGCATTTATTGAAGTGTTTGCTGGTTGTCTCGATACAAGTAGTAAGGGTAGGGGTGTGGGAAGGGGTCGTCTAATTGAAGGGGTTTTCAGTAACACCAGGTCAGATTGTAAAATTTCAATTAACCAACTGACAAAAATTAAAGCTTGTGAAATATTGATACTATAAAGGATTCACCTAAACATATGAACTCCCATACACTTCCATGACAGGTTTCATCAGACGTAGAAATGTTTTGCAGACATTGTGCATCGTAAATAAAGAAGGTAGCAACATCTCGCGGAAAGCGTGTGAAACATTTTGAAGCTCAGGTGTTTATCACACAAATGTATGCGGAACATGGCATCGTTTCTTTTAGAAGACATACCTCGCCTACACCTGGACGATTTCTGTTTTTTTGCCGCTCTGAAGAATGCGAATGCATGCCCTCATTCCCCTATCAATGGTAGTGGTCCAGAGGAGATTGCCCTTGGAAACTGTGAGTCATTGCACGATCGAAGCTTTTACGTGACCCGTGTTATATGGAGAATGTACACGAAACTTCCCCGAAAACGTCATAATTTCGGACGAGAGTCAACAACAGGGGAGAATGAGGATTAGAAGTATGTCTTCTCTGAAAATGTATGACAAAAGTCACAATAGTCTAGCGACAATGGGAAAGGGCGAAACGCACTGAAACAAAACTCATGTTTGTAAAACTTAGTAACGGGAAATATATGTACATTAAGTCATGAGCAACACGTTTCGAAAACTATTTGACTGCGACATGGTCCGCTGTTGGTACCAGGTCTTGATCAGAGAAGGATAGAAGTTTACTTTTTATAGAAGAGAATTTCGGCAGAACAATTCCGTTTATTCGCAAGAATAATTCCATGAATGAATGTCCTGATGATGATATGCCAGGCAAGAATCGTGCACAACTGCGCACTAAGCGTGTTGAAAGTTTCATGTGGGATCGCGTTTCATGACTGTTACTTGCAAACAGGCTCCGTATTAAGCCTTTAAATTTTCTAATTAAATGTTTCCTACGAAGGCATGTCGACTGGGTCAAAATACCCACTATTTCACCCTGCTTTGATTTTTTTCTACAATAATGGTCTCCCTTAAATGGAAAACCGGGAGGGAGCTTCAGTACCCCTTCTTCGCAACCTTGCATAAAACCTGCACCTCCGTACTCACGCCTATGTTCGAGAACAATAGAGCTCTTAAATTGAAGCTGAAACCGACAAATTTTTGTATATCAAGAAAAAATTGTGATAGAAAGCAATGAACGGATGCTGTATCTCTATAGCATAAGGCTCTTCAGTGTTTAAAAGAGGAATATTTTTGGTTAATTTAGAAGAATATTCTTTGTGAGAACCTGTATGATTGTAAAGAGCAAAGATGGGGAATTTGAAGTTTTGTAAACAATTTTTTTTTATTTTTGTACACAAATCATTATGTATGCAAATATGCAAATTAGATGACGTCATACGTTTTTCTTTCCATAGAATACCCAATACAGATCACTATTATTCTGTAATTTGTTGTGCAGGAGATTGTTTGGCTTACTTTTCTCTTTCATTTGATACCAAATTTGAGGAAATTGGATCAAAAATGAGGAAAATATGCCCATTGTACTCTTGCTATACAGCCCACACTGAACTACACACACTTACCTATATGACCCCTACATAGGACACTTTGGCTCAGTGCTTAGTGAAACGTAAACAACTTTGGATGTATAAATAGCACTGCGTGGTTTTGAAAGGTAGCTCTAATTGGACATTTTGGTGAGTGAAAAAGTCGGAGGGGTGTTGTGGCTTATAATTTTTGATATTGGGAGGGAATTTTTGGGTCAGAAATGCATGTTTTGGACCAAATTTGACGCATTTTTCAAAACTGCTTTTGTCTGGATCTCGGAACCTTTCTAACTCACCCTACCCTTGCCATTTATGTATATCTCTTGGTATCCTTATGTACGGAATTTTATACGGACATTTTGGTGTTTAAACGGAAAAGATCGGACTTTCCGTTGTTGAGTTATGATTTTCTGTATTAGGTCGCGTTTTTTGGGATTGAATTGTAGATTTTCGACCGAAAATGACTCATTTTTGAAAATTATACTGGAAATATCTCTAAATTTCCTTAACCTGGCATCTGATCACCTCTCATGGTGTTTCTTTAGGTTCTAAGGTATTCAGAAAAAATGAGAAGGGTGACCATTTCCTAAGTACCTGAACTGTTTTTTTGAAAATTATGTTTTTAGCATTTTTGGATTTTTGGAGCATTTTTTGAATGTAAACAACTATTTATCGATGTTTTGTGAAAATATTTTTACCCCCCCCCTTAAATGGTGGTATTCGATAGATCTATTTGTTGGCGTCATTTTGGTGGTTAAATGAAGGCTGGTGGATGTTGCATGACAAAGTTATAATTTTTTTTTAAAAATGCTAACTCGATTTGTGTGACTCAGTTACTACACTTATGCAATAGAGATATCAACCACTCACTCCAAAGACCTTACTATTTCGATGCAGAAGAAATGAAGTTCACTGCTTTGTCCGTGTTTCATTTCTGGTCGAAAATCGTTTTGATGCACGTGCCTCCCTTGCATGTTTCCGCCACTAAATTCATGTAGATGGTACGATTTTGTTTGAAAAATGTAAACGATTATTATGAAAAACCACGTGATGATCCTGTGAATGCTCACCATGGATATTTTCCTCTTTTGCCGTTCCCTTGCTTTTTCAGTTTTACCCTTTCCTTTCCCCTTTTTCGTTTTTATATTTCTTCTGTTTTTTCTTTTTTCTTTTTCCATTTTCTCTTGTCTTTTTCATTCTTCTTTTCCCCCTATTCTTTCGTTTCTTTATTCTCCCATCACGGAGGCTTTCACCCCTTACACCACCCTCCGGATACGTGACAACTGCAATGGAGAAACTTGTTTCATGCTATGTACGATGCAGGAAGACGCTATTGCCCGTTATGACACAACGGTCTGGAGATGTGAATAATTCTTAATTTCAACCTATACTGTTCTTTAGTCCTTTGTATGAGAGCAAGAATGCATTCTCCATCTTTGAGTCAGCCCTTCTGTTTTCGACTTTATTTCTATATGTTCGGCCCATCCCTTTTCATACAATTACATGGTTATGTCTATAGAGTGACAGCTGCTCTACCTAACTTGGGGGACTGCAGTTCAAAACTTTTCAATCTGAAATTCCCTTATAAAACGCATTATACACAGAAATAAAGATATTGACAACACTGTATATTTTACTACATTTATTGAACATAAACCAACCATTTTGTGGAAACCGCCAGAAGATCCTAGTTTTAAAGGATGAAGTGTTTATCAACTTTGAAAGAATCACCATTAAAATAAGCACAAATGGAGAACCACTAAGCTAGCTGCAAATGTATAAAAAAAAAAGACTTTAAAATGGCGTCAACAGCACTTTTAAAGTTGTGAAATGCATCACTGCACAGAGTAAATTCGTTTATTGTGTCGAATTAAAACGTGCAGTTGATTCCTTTTCAGTGTCCTACTGACTTTTTCATTTAAATTTTAAAACGTTAAGCATTACGCTTTATCCGAGGTGGTAATTCCATGCTTTATCCATGCTGATCCTGCACGTCTTTCTAGGAATAATTGATGACACCATGTCCTTATATCCTTAATACCATACATATGCAGGTCTAAGTTGGAATATCAGGTTAGAATTCACTGTCAGATCAATCTGTAACATGATTCTGTGTGCTCTTCCACTTGTTGAAACTCTTGGCTAGATTTGAAAAATAACAGTACCGGTATTCAAATGCGAGTTACCCCACTATACTGAACAAGTAGGGACTTTCCCCTTCAATACACAATTGTAGACAAGGCTAACTTGACATGGGGGATGTTCACTGTTAGGATGATGATGACCGTACGACAACTCAAATAACGCTGAAGCTGGTACATATAGTTAAACTTCACTGTAAAAACAGTGTTTAGGAATTAAACACTTTTCTAAACACTTTTTTGCCCCCACTTTGGAAACACGTTTACACTCTAAACACATTTAAGAATTAAACACATAATGTTTAGGAATTAAACACGTAATGTTTAGGAATTAAACATGTGTGTTTAGGAATTAAACATGTTTCCAAAGTGGGGGCAAAAATTGTGTTTAATTCCTAAACACGTTTTTTAGAGTGTTGTTTGTACATGTACATCATTCTGTGTATCAGTGGTTGAGACGTATTTTATAAAAGGTACTTTCGGATCCCCCTTTCTTTCTCTGATCAACGATTTGTCCAGAAGACAGTATTGACCTTTGATAAGCCCTTCAGGCAATATGGCGGTCACATACAATGCAGGTACGCATCATATTCAAGAACACTTTCTCTCCTGTGTGCGCCACTACACTAAAATGAATTGATATGTGCTTTTTTCAAGTTTCATTCATCAGCAAATTTTTTCTTAAAAATGTAAGGGAAGAAGGATCTTCTGGCGTTTTACAACTTTAAAACAGAAAACATGCAACATTTAAACATTGAACATAGATTTAATTGTGAAGGAAGGAGGCTTCCTTTTCATCTTTCACCTTTGTTTTTTCAAAGCAACGAGAATTTCATGTTAAACAGGTCACTTCATCCGCTATCACGATCACACATGATGTATAAGGCATGATTTCTTAGCAGACATAACCCAACGGTCCTGACCAAGTCCAATCACAAGTAACTTACAATTTACTTCTCTTAGTTAAGAAATTAAATATTATTATTTAATATTATTTTTTTTTTTTTTGCTTTCTTTATTATGCAAGCTTTGGATATCATTTAAACATAAGTCAAAATTGAAAGGTATGGCAAAACACTCAACAGTGTTATAATGTACAATATATAGAAAGATATCTTTACCACTGCCTTAAGCCCCAGAGAGGATCCTGTAGAGGTAAGGCTTTAAACGTACCAGTTTACGAAATAGTAGGTTTTGCTGGGGGAGAGAAACAAGCTTAATTAAATTAAGACTTCTCACATCTGTTGAAACTGTAAGTCGTAGTAACGAAAAAAGGTCGGATTTCTACATTGCAAGCTTCATAAACCCCGGAAGGAAGATACCCCTGGGCTCCGTTACGGGGACCTTATGCAGGCCCCTGGTCACGCTACAGAACTCTCACTTCGTTCTCGTGATGCACCTCTTGTAGAACACTTCGCGCCCTCCTTATTCCTTTCCTGAGAAATTACTGGATCCGCCCTTGTTCAATGACAGTCAGGTACAAAGGTTTCATATATAGTTTTTAGACGTCTGCACATGCATATCAACAGACATCATCATTAATTCATAACGTCACAGGATGCCAACGGCGTTTCAGGCCAATGGAATCTACATTGTTTAAATTTTTTGTAAATTAACAGTAAAGTTCTGTACAATTTTCAAAATACTTTCCGTATTTCTTGTTTACATATAATTTTCTGTGATTTTTTAAGATGTTTTACGTTTGTCACATGGTTTACAGGACAAGGATGTATTTTTATTTGAATGGCCGCCCCCCCCCCCCCATGGCAGAAACCTGACTAAATCGGGCAGATGTTATGTCTCAGTTGGGCGGAAAATTGAACAGTTAAATTACGTCTGGAGTCGGGCAAAAACCACCACCATCGATGAGAAAAACAGTCCCGTACGGCCATGGGTATAGTTTATTGGAAATATTACAATAAAGCATTGTGTAACATTGAAATGATTGTGGACTAACTTAAAGTCCTTTTTAGGAAAAGTTAGTTAAGTGGGCGTGGCCATAATTTGATTTTTTTTTTTGAAATTGTTTTGATATTGTTTTTATTCTAGCTGGTATCGTTGTAGTTTCATATTAGTCGCCTTTGTAAAAGAGTTCAATACCCGAAACGTTGGCAATTACAATTTTAAATCATAGCATGAGTATTATTTGTCTACTTTTTCTTGTTACCATTTCTTTGCTACACAGAACTTTGTACCAAGCTGTATATATATATATATATATATAGACAGACAGACAGACAGACAGACAGACAGACAGACAGACAGACAGACAGACAGACAGATAGATAGATAGATATAGTGGATGGATGGATGGATGGATAGATATATGTAAAATAGCAAGGCCCTGTGCGTTTACAACAATTGAACAAAAACTTAGGAGGGTTATAAATAGCAGGAAAAATAAGACAAATGCAACGAACTATTTACATAACATTTACAAATCTAACCCATTGTGTTATTTCTTGATAGTACTTCCTAATGTATCACGACGTATTAAGCTTCTAGCATTACTGGAAAAGAACACAAACATCATTTTGTTTCATATTCTAATTGACATACCATGCAAATCGTTAGTATTTGTAGTTAGACATAATTGTGAAGTTTCTAGTGAAAATCTTTTATTTTACCTATAACAGTAAACGCTTTCAAATCTTACTTGATCACTTATTGTGGTTTGATAAGATGTCGTGGAGTGGCTGTCAAGACCAAAGATGCATGCAGGATCCCACTCAATACGGCATTACACTTGATGCATTAAAGCGAAAACATAGGATTTACATTTTAACGAAAGTTTACAACTGCAACAATTTTAAGCAACGACAATGTCAAAACTGTATAGAAAAAACACACAGTGATATGTCTTCCTAATTTGATTATTATATGTTATTGTTTGCTGTGCAAAGACCTCAGTGACAAATCAGCAAGTAGATTTAACTATAGATGAAATAGTTACCTTTTTCACCGCCTGCAATTTAGCTTTTGACGTAGCTAAATTACAGGCTCTGAAAAAGGTAACTATTTCATCCATTTCGATATGACAGAGCCCAATATCAGTCTACATGCTGTTAGATTAAACTACTTACGTATTTGAGACTATTTTCCTGTAAAATCTGAAATCTGCTTAATTGGAAAACTTGCATCGTTAATTTGAGTAGTTTTCTTTGTAAAACCAAGTTTACAAGATCCAACAAGTTTTCTTTAATTTTTCATACATTCTGAACAATTTCCCTTTAATTTGTTTTAGAGCTTTCAACCATATATTATTTCAAGATACCATCACGTACTATATCTTCCAGAATTGTTAAGATGTTCTCCTGGAGCAATCGACGTTTGGGTCAGGGAGTGTCAAATAGCAACTCCCTGTTTGGGTATATGTTTACGGCAAACTACAATCACTGAAAGAATAAAATCACTAAATGACTGAATCACTGAACGACTGACAGCACTGAACAACAAAAATCACTGGATGATTAAAATCACTGACCGACTCAGTGACCGACTTAAGTCACTGGTCGACTAAAATCATTGACATTTGAGAATTCGCCTTTTGATACCACAGCTTTCTGAATTATCACTGCCTAAGGCAATTAAACCTCTCTTGAAGAAGACTGCAGGAAATCCGACCCTGGGAAGAGAATTGTCCATGATATTTTCTTTACTACTCCTGAAGGGGTAGATTCGTTCGTAGTACATAAGGTTACGTGTCAAACAAGAGGCCTTCAAACGCTCTCTGAAGGCCACTTACATTCAAGTCACGGCAGTCTGACTAAAGGGCGAATTCTCAAATGACCGACTGCAATTGCTGAACGACTGAAAACACTGGACAACTGTTATATAACCGAACGACCAATATCAATAAATGACTAAAATAACTGAATAATTAGTGGTTATCGTTTACAGATATTTAGTAAATCTTGCAATAAGGTCTTCTTTAATTTCAAAGCTTCTCAAAGGAAAATAATCGACCCACACAAAAGATTCCGTGTCAAGAGGGCGTTCCATTTGTTGGCCTTAATGCAAAACACTCTTCAATAGACGAGTTGGGAAACTGCGATATACAATGCATGCTGGGAAGGAAAATGTACCACAACAGAGACTGCAAGTGCAAGATAGGCATTTTGTATAATCACGCACATTTTTCGAGTTTAAATATATGGTTCTGTAGACATCAAGCACTGGTCACAGAGAATTTTCTGTAGATGTAAAATTCTTTTAGAAGTTAATCCCCTTAACTTGGACTGAAACGGTTAGACAGCATGACGGTAAATTGTGGAACCACGGGGAAGATCAAAACCACAATCGCTCGAAGCCTTTGTATCCGGGCGAAAATGTCCTTAGACTTGATCTGTGGTATTACATGGTACAGCAAAATCTAATTTCCCAACTCGTCTATTAAATGGTCACAGCAACCCCCATCTACCGTCATTTTTTGTTCGTTCCGTAAACAGATATATTACAATAGGCCTACTTTAAATCCGTAAACTAATTTCTGTTTTTATGTGTAAAAGTGAGTCGTACTTCCCAATATATCTTGTGATGACAGCATTCTAGAGACTTTAGATTTGTGAGCGGGAAACCTTGGCATGGGTCACGTGTTTTTTTTTTCACCAGACGAAAAAAATTCAAATTATGATGCCAATGTTAGTTCATAAAAAACTTAAAAAACATTTCTGTTTGCAAACGTCCGTTGTTATACAGTGTGATCACTAATTTCTGAATAGTCAGTAATACTAATGTATCAGTTAC
>JAIZAY010002263.1:0-10504 GCA_029531755.1 Holothuria leucospilota | reverse complement strand
GGCCGGCAGTCCTTGGAGAAGGCTGGTGGTATTTTTCTTAAAAATGTGTACATTTCTTGTATCATGAACTTCAAAGATAGTTATACAATTTTAGCATCCATTTTGCCTGTGCAGCTCTAGGAGAATTCCTAGGTCATATTAGTCTGTATTACATTTCATGGGTAAGTGGCAGCAGAGAGCAGCCCTATCTAGTGTCCCATTATTTGTTTTGAAATGCAGTGGAATCCCTGCATATCAGCTAAGAAAGATCACAATGGGAGGACCAGGGCTGTACTTCATAAAGTTGAATATTCTCAAAAATTGAAGTTCCTAAAACGGTAGGGAACGATTTGTCCGAAAGCTCCTTTCTTCAAATATTAAGGGATATATCAAAAGTGACATTGTTTTTAGATGGTTGAATTCCCTGCCAAGTCAAATTAAGAAATTCCTAAATCTACCAAAGATCATTCCTAAGTCCTAGACAACTTCAGCATGAAGATAGGAATGAATCCTTCCTAATTCAATTAAGACAGGAATATTATTAACTTTTATGAAATAGAGCCCAGTGTAGCTGGGCTCATTGGTTTAAAAAAGTACCTGGAGGAAGGGGTAAGGGGAAGGGGGATACTTATCCTGCTAGTGCACATAAGCTCCTTGATTCAAAAGGCAGGTGCATTGGTGGGGGAGATGTGATTGTGCCTTAATACTCTCCCCAAAATAATTCAAGGCTATCAATTTTGGGAAACTGGTAAGTAGAACCCATTTTGTCACTTAGAAATTGTCAGAAAACATTGACCTGCACCATTTGGTTTTTCATTGAAGCACCAAATTTAAAATGGTAGTTTAGATTATGGAAACTAGAAAAGAAGTAAGAAAGAGAATTCTGCAATACCATGCCCGTGTTATACAAAAAGCTTATGTTTTTGTAGACCCTGCGCTCAAGGGAACAGGAAACCTGGAGCACTTGTCAGAAGAGGGTGGGAGCAGAAGTTACTCTATCAAAAATTGCATCTATACAAGCACATACTCTGTTAAGTAAATAAGGTGTTGAATGCGTTTGTGGGTCTTATTTTCTTCCTGCTTTTGCAACAAATCCTTAAAAAGTTTTGGGGGGGGGGGGGGGAGGGCACGTCTAAAACTAGGGTTAAATGAGAAGAAATAATTTTATGGCACATATTTCTTTTTTTTTTTTTATTCTTAATATAAAACATCTTTGGTTTTTGGAGGCTAAAAAACATTATACCTTGGGCGACACTGTATAGAAACAATTGTCATGGGAACTATGTTGGTATGGCAGTAAAGAGCTGAACAAAAAGAGGACAAAGGATCTGGTTGTTGGCAATTGAATGTTCACTTGGCCCTTGTGGTTTTTTTAGTATCAGATGTGTGATGGTTTGTTGAGGAGACAGTCTGCGAGTGGCATATTTTGCTTCTATCCGCATTTGATATTTTTTTTTTGGAAAAATTAAGTGCCGCTTAAACATGCAATCTGGGTGCCACATATTCTGACCTTGGAATGAAATTTGTGTTAAAACAATTTACGGTATTTTAGTTACAGTATTTTAAAAAAAAAAAAGAATCAAAGCTGTCAGTGGGTGAGGGGGGGGGGGGGGGGCTAAATATGCCACGGAATTCCTCCAAACCTTATTGGCTGGCTATGAAAATGTAGGCTGGGCAAGGACTGTAGTAGCAGAGTAATTTACGTGTATGCACACATGAGTCTATGTTTCAACAAAATAACACTGGGTTGTGGTCATTATGAAATGTTTTCAAGATTCCTTGTATTTGTTATCCGAAGTTTATGATTTGTTGATCTTGTTTTTTGATTTATTTTTTATTTTGCACAATAATCCTCTTCATGTTTGATCTAAATCTGGACCTTGTTCTGACACCCAATCTTTCTACAAGTTCTTTCTCTGAATCTTAAATATCCAAGTGTTTTCCTAACTTCCAGTGATATCTTTTTTCTTTGTATCCTATCGTTTATCTTTTAAATCATTACACTATATGTTCCGCTTCATTTAAAAGTAATTTTTTTTGGGGAAATCCATTTCTTGAAACAGTGGAATTACCTTTGTGAACGGTATGGATTTAATATAATTATCCGGTCACAACCAATAATTTTTTTTTTTTCTTTCTCTGTGGATTTTTGTCAATTTCTTTCTTCTAAAGCCTGTTTTGGCATTTGAAACAAATGACTTGAAAGAATCACATTTTAACAATTTTTTCCGGAGGTATCCTTCTCACATTTACCAGAGAGCATCTTTGCCAACCTTGGTTTTTGGTGCGGGGCTATTACAGAGGAAAGCAATCAGTTTGTCCCCCTACCCTTTCTTCTCCCGATTAATCCACTCCAATTTCTGTAGTTATACTGAATATAATAATTTAAATAATTTAAACCCTTTTTTTTTTCCCCCTTTTTAAGGGCAGTGCAGAGAATCAATCTATAGCTGTAGTCATGCAATGTTTTTCCCCCCCCCCCCCCCCTCCTCCCCTTCAAAGAAAATATCACCACTGGTAAACATCTCTCAAAAAATTTCACATTGGCTTTGATTGCAATGTTTTAGACAAGTATGTTAATATTCTGAAACCGCAAAAGATGCTTACTTGATTCGAAAGATCCATGTGTTTTAAAAGGATGGAAACACTTTAAGGATAAAACTTTGAACTTGCCTTTGTTTCAAAATACCTACTAGTTTAGAAAAAAAAAAAAAATTTCTCTTCTTTTTTCCCCCACCCCCCTTTTTCCCCTGCTCCTCTGGTGTACTATCTACTTGCTGAAGTCGTTTATTATATCAGAATAAAACACCCAACAAAGGAAGAAAAGAATACACAAACTGGTAAGATCAGTTGCGTCCAATTTTAATAAATTAAAATTCTTTAACATTCAAATTGCTTATCAAAGTACAATATCTAAAAATTTTAAGAATATTTCATATTTTGAAGGGAAATTTTGGTCTAAAAATATGTTTGGTAACTACTCTTCCTGAAGTACTCTTTGTGCAATAGAGAATGTTATCTACACTAGCCATGCAACCATGCATGTTATCAACAGTACTCCAGATCATTCACTGTACTTTCAAAAGGCTGAATTTGAGATACTGATCACCAAATCATGCTGACCCTCACCACTCATCTTTTTCAAGTAGAAAATGCTGACTTTCTTCTAAAATGCTACTCTAGCTGTAATGAAATGGAATAGAAGTCTGTTTTTTTTTTCCCAAAATTTGGTTTTGTCCTGGCCAGACAAAACTTTTCATACTATCTTCGGCCAAAATGGGGTACAGTGGGGAGGATTGGGCGGAGCAGCCAGCACATTGAATTAATCACTTTTGATTTATTTGCAGTTTGTGTTATCATGTGGACTTTTTCAATCAAGGCAGTCACCGATGGTAGTATCGCTTCAAACTACACATTAATATTACTGTAAAATACATTGTCTTAAAAGATGGTGTCACACTTATATAGAATACGCTGATAACTCTCATCAACATCCCAGCCTCCCCACACATTGTGTTACTCCCTGACAACACACCCTTTGCGCCCCCTCCCTAAAGGATAGAAGAAAAGCTGAAAGCATGAACAATACCCCTCGTTTGCCTCATATCCAATTGCCCAATTTACATGCTGTATTGTGAAGGCTAGGTATTGAAACCCTTGTAATCATGCTTTCAGTTTTCTGTTTTTTTGGTCTGTTTCCACAGTTAAACCCATATTTCAAAGCTGACATTCTGTTCAGTATCACAAACAGCGTCCCTCAGTTATGCCATCAGAAGGAAAGTTGTTCTTGAAATCTCTGGAACTTTGAATATTCAAGTGAAGCTAGTTCCAATGTTTAACACAAAGATTACAACCAAGATGATTTAAGTGATAGCATGGCCTAATTGGTTCTGCCCTCTGCAAGGTCTCTTATCTTTTAGGAGTTCCTGGTTCAACAGTTGGCAGTAGCTTTTGGTTTTCTCCAATTCTTTACCTCAGATGTGTGGTTTAAAGATAAAGTTGCAAAATAGTATTGTAGGAACTCGGCTGTGGCGCAGAGGAGAGGAAGAAGACTTGGATGCCAGAGTCTGCGGTTCAAGTGCCTGGATGCGGAGCAGAGATGGGATGCATAAGAACTACTCAGTGTGAACAGAAGAGGATGGAGGTGGTGAACTTGGAGGATAAGGGAGTGTGCAGGGATGCAGAGGGGTGAAGTGGACAAGGTAACTAAGTATACTTTTGTTACATTGCCAAGTTCAAGTTTATTACACTTGCCAAGTTCAAGTTTATTACACTTGCCAAGTTCAAGTTCAAGTTTATTCCACTTGCCAAGTTCAAGTTCATTACACTTGCCAAGTTCAAGTTCAAGTTTATTACACTTGCCAAGTTCATTACATTTGCCAAGTTTATAACACCTGCCAGGTTCATGACCAAGTTCAAGGTTATGTTTATTACTCTTGCAAAGTTCCATCCAAATCACAGTTCATGGTCCAGATAGGGCAATTTCAATATTATTATGCACTGTAGGATAAAACCATATTTAACCATTGGCAAAAAGGAAATTGAAATCAACCAAAGAATTACATGGAGTAAGTATTTTTTCTGTTACACTAGATTACTTGCCTTCTAGGTCTGTTGGGAGAGCGATGCTAGTTTAAATTTTAAAAAAAGAAAAATAACCCTCATGTCCATATTAAAACATTACAATGTCCTTGAAATAAAGATTAAAAGAACCAAAGATCACAGTTAGCCCCTGGGGGTCCTTGTTTTATTATGTTTTTTAGGTAGAAAGGAGAATCACCCTGTGGCATTGTCATTATTTTGATTGATTCATAACAGAAAAGTTTTTTTTTTTTTTCTCTGTTTTTAACATATTTGAAAATAGATAGCCAGTTCCTATGACCCCTTATGTGAACTGACCTTTAAGGTATCTAATGGAACTTTTCAAATGAATAGCTGCAGAAAAACAAGCTATAATCTATGATGGCAAGAAGAATTAAGGAAGAATTGCACAAAACTTAATTTTCACAATCACAAAAAAACAATTCAAAATTGAACTCTGGATGGCATAACATCCAACTGGTTATGCAAGATACATTATTAAATTGTACCTTAAAATGGGTTGCATGTTAGAATGATGGCAAGAATTAACTCTCTCCCCTGCCCTATTACCCCCTCCCCTTTCCCCACCAATACTTGCCAGAAGTATATTGGTTTCACATGAACACACCACACTTCAGTTATTTTCAAGAGCTTTTTTCAGATTTTAACACATCCCTCTTGTCAACCCATTCCTGCACCATACAAGTTCATACTATAACAACATAAGCCACACTTGTCGGGGGGGGGGGTGGATAAAACACATGACAAAAATAACTATTTGGAACACTCGGTTCTGACACACGTTGACACACCCTTTTCTTGTTTCAAAGTCAAACCTCCTTGGCTGACATTAACATTTGGTTTAATTGCCCACAATTTTTTTGCATTAAACCCAGTGACAAAGCCAGTTCACAGCCACCTTGTGGATTTTTCCAAAAAGATGACAAGCAAATTTTGACGGCCTGAAGTTGGTTTTTCCTTCATCAGTCTGTAATGGATAAAGGCTGTATCATTTAAAGATGTTACATTTGGAGAAGGTTTTTTACAACGCCAAACAGAATCACTAAAGCTGACTAGTTATGATCAACCTACACATCGTTTACCAGTTTATTCAATAGGTAAGATGATCCAGTAATGCTACAACATATGGGGGTGGGAAAAGATCCTGACTTAATGCGCTCATAGGGGAAATATTCCTTTTGTAGTAACCAAGAATTTTTGCATCATAAAACCTTGACCTTAACTACAGAATGATAGGCAATTCAATTCATATAGGAAACTGGGCAACTTTTCAGAATAATCGTAAAATTGTCACACAAAAGAAATTCACTGCTTTGTAACCCATAAACATTTTGTTGCCCAAAACTTCCACATTTTCAAAATGGTGCCAATGCATCATCATCATTCCTTGTATTCTTGTAAAAACATAATTCTGTGGAGGGAAAAGCTATGGCAGAGTTTACTGGTTAACCTGAATGTTTTGATCAAGGAAAAAACAGAACCTTTTTCCACTCCATACTGATGCTGTGTATAAATACATTTCCATTTAAAGGTCTTTAGCAGCACCTATAACATAATTTAGGAATATGATTCTTCTCTCATAACAATTGATGACTGCACTTGCACCAACATTAATTCAAAACAGTATTTAACTTGGTTCGTTCAATGATGCACTTGTGCATCAGTTGTGTTCTGGCCAAGCTCACACACAGTATGTCATGTGGAGTGATGGCCTTAAGCCAACTTCAAATCAGTTTAGCTATTGTACATTGTCGGGGAGATGTACTACATACGGGTTGTGTTTTGCTTAAAGTGGGCATACACGGAACGGCGAAATCACTTTGTGTATTGCAAGATTGTGTTTAAAGTATTGTTAAAGTATCATCCAAACACAATTAAAACCTGCGCAGTTTCCATAATAGATTTGAAGAAAAAAGTCCAGAATCAATTTCGAAAAATGCCGCAACAGGTCACATGACTTTTAAATGACCAATTTGCGGCACCCGCACTGCGCTATGTTAAGGACGCGTATCTAGATGTAACTATAACAACGCTTTGGAACGTTTCTATCCTTAGAAACTTCATCAAAGGATTACATCACAATACCCGCCATACATACAGTTGCGCAAGCGCAGAACATGTTTGGGGCTTCGAAGCATATCATTGGCCAAATATGTTCGCGTTGCATATGCGCCCGTGTTTTGAGGCTTCCTGCATATATAAACAGCTTTGTTTTTTGGCAAAAAGAACGCGGTCTCGGCGCCATGTACAGACGCAGCTATGACATGTACGGAGAGTCCTAACAGCGCGCCTTTACTAACACATACTAACCACGCGTTTAGCTGCACATGACTTCATTGTGTAGAACGATGGGTGAGCTGCCTGGTACAGTGTTACTAACCGTGCCTCCAATGACGTCACGATCTTGAGACGCGCTCACATACTTTTTTTCGCTTTCGGATTTCAGATGGCTGAGTCTGGCCTGTAACTGGGAATTCACAAGGTCGTATTTCTGTGTTTATGGACGTAGTTGAGTCGGGAAAACATTCCTTTCATTTCAAGCTGTACCCAAAGAATATTTACTGAGAAACGTACCTTGGCCGTGTCATACCCACTTTAAACTGGAGGAGTGGTTAGAAGTAAACTTGGTAGGGAAAATCTTTACCATTTGGAATGAGACTGACAAGCCTTTAAGAAACTTCTTATAATTATCCACTACTAAACTGATGACTGTAACCAGAACTATCCTTTGAAAGTTTTCCTAAAAAGCAAATTTCACTCTTAGCTGTTTCTTGTGAATATACACTCCTCCACTTGAAAATGATATGAACCTATAGAAAGC
Organism: Holothuria leucospilota; assembly: GCA_029531755.1. NCBI lineage: Eukaryota > Metazoa > Echinodermata > Holothuroidea > Aspidochirotida > Holothuriidae > Holothuria > Holothuria leucospilota. The sequence continues at coordinate 3,102 of JAIZAY010002263.1, read as the reverse complement.
TTGCACAATCACACGGGATAGCTACAGTAACAATTGCCATGCAGCCAGGTACTAGAGAGCTTCCAATCCCATGATGCAATAATATGTCTCCCTTACACACACAAAATCATGATAGTCTACTGGTCATTGTCTGTTTTTTCAGTAATCCAAATATGAGGTGTACTGCACACATACACATTTGTATTGTGTGGCCTTTATTTGCCCTTTATGACAGAGGCTCTTCACTAAATTTGACCTTGTGACATAAGCTCAACATACCCAATTAAACATTCAAAGGCAGCTTGCTGAATGCACCAAGGGACCAAAACAGCCAAACTCAATGAATGAACTATTGTTTTGCATATGTCATTTACAAACAGGGTTGTACCTACAGTACCGGGGCGGTACCACCCAATCCTGCCTGTTTACACCCAACACTCATGCTACTGTCAGTAATATGCTCACCACTTAACATAGCAAATAAAATGATTTAAACTGGTTTCGAAGGAGCTTGAAAGTAAATTTACTATTTTTGTGGTATTTTCCAAGTTTTGGTCACAATATACCAATATTATTGTTATTAATGTTTGTATATTCATCACTCGTAAAGCGCATTGGGCAACCTTGGTTGGATTCTGCGCTATATAAGACTTATTATTATCATTATCATTGTTATCGTTGTTGTCGTTGTCGTTGTCGTTGTCGTTGTCGTTATTATTACTATTACTATTACTATTATTATTATTATTGTTGTTATTGTTGTTATTGTTGTTATATAGGGCCAATAAACCAAGTGTATATCTCACATTTATCAACCATTAGCCAATTCATTCACTATGCTCTATTTGAACTCTTTCCTTGGAGCTGCCCCTTAACTTGGACTAGCCACATCAACCCTGTTCACAAGTGTCTCCAAAGTATCTCCATTTGCTGCACAAATTCTTCAGCAACACAGCTTCTCCTTCTTGAAAACTTATTTCCTCTTCAGCATACAGACTGAAAAGGCACTTGACATCTTTCAAAACTACCTACTACTTTTTGAAACTGTGTAAAAGGATTCTTTCCTATTTGACTAATGTACAGCTGTATAAAATACTTCAAAGAAGACAACCCTTTTAAGAGTGAACCCTATTTTCCTGCGATGTACGGTACATCCATCTCTCATCCAATGCCTACATATTTCACAGCATCAGTAGGACCATATCTGTGGGAGCAAAAACAATGTCCATCATTATCAACTATCAAACTGTGATGTTAGAGGATTCTAAAAATTCAAACTTAGCTCCAGCGTTTATGCCAACTTACTACTCATCATGAAAGGCTTGCTGAAAATTAACAAATACCATGAGATGAAAAGCAGAATTCAAAAGTGACCCTTTGCTAACAGTCCATCATAAAATAAAAAATAAATGAAGCGGGACAAGACAAGGGACAAAACATGCCAAATTTTTCGCAATCATTCCAACAAAAAAATTAGCCCTGTAATGCCCCAAAACAGCCTTACCCCCCAAAACAATAATAGGCACTTTTTAACCCAACCATTTGAACAGCAACCCCTCTATAAAAATAAAATTAATCCTAGGAAGCATCTCTTTGGCTTCATGTACTGTGCAATAAAAGTTACAGAGCACGTGAGAGTGGCACAAAAATCCTGAAGAAAAAACATCAACTATACAAAGCTACCACTGTTTTTGAGTGCTCGTGTAGCTTCTTATTTTGGGGAAAAAGTAAATAACGGGGCAAAGACAAGGGAGGCAAAACATGTCAAATTGTTTAAAAGGGGAAAAAGGTTAAAAAATTTTAAAATTTCAAAAAAGCCCCCTTTTGTTTTTTGGGGTTTTAAACCCAAACCCTGAAAAATTTTTAAATTTAAAGGCAATTTTAAAATTTGAAAAACCCAAAAAATCCCCTTAATTTGGGCTGGAAAAGCCTTTTTTTCAAAAAAATTTTACAAAAAAATTTTTTTTGGAAAAAACATATTAAAATTTTTTAGAAAAAAACCCCTTTTCCCCGGGCATTTTTATTGTACCCCCTTTTTAAACCCAAAAAATTTTAAAATTTTTAATTTTGGGGAAAAAAGTAAATTAAAAAAAAGGGGGGAAACCCCCCCAAAAATTCCCTTTCCTTTTTTTAAAAAAAAAAAAAGGTTTCCCTGAAAATAATCCAAATAAAAGTTTAAAAAAAATTTAAAAAACCAAAAAAAAACCCCAAAAGGGAAAAAAAATTTTTTTTAAAAATCAAAAAAAAAGGTTTCCCCACTCCCCCCTTTCCCCCCCAAAAAAAATTTCCTTCCCCAAAAACACCCCTTTAAATAAAAAAAAAAAAATTTGGCCCAGATTGGTTTTTTAAAAGAAAAAATTTAAAGGTCCCAAAAACCCTAAAATTTAAAAAAAAAAGAACTGTTTTTTTTTTTAAAAGGGGCTTTTTTTAAAAAAAACCCAAAAAACCCCAAAATTTTGGTTTTTTCAAAAAAAAAAAAGCTTTTTTCCCCCCCGGGGACCCCCCCCAAAAAAAAAAATTTTTTTAAATTTTTAAAAACCCCCCAAAATTTTTTTTTCCAAATTTTTGGGGGAAAGGGTTTTTGGGGGAAAAAAAAAAAAACCCCCCGGGGGGTTTAAAAAAAAATTTATGCCCCCCCCCCCTCCCTTTTAAAAAAGGGCCCCCCTTTTTTTTAAAAATTTTGGGATTTGGGGGATTTGAATTTTTTTTTGGGGGGTTTTTAAAAAGTCCCGGCAGGGGTAAAAACCTTTCAAAGAAAAAATTTCAAAAAAAGGACCCCCAAAACCCACTTTAAAAAAAGAGTGAAACCCCCCAAAAAACAAACTAAATTTTTTATTTCTAAAAAAGTAATTTGGGTGTTCCCCGGAAAATTTGGGACAAAAAAAAACCCCCCCAAAAATTTTTGGGGGGGAAAAAGGGGGGAAAATTAAAAAAATTGATTAAAAGGGAAAAATTTTTTAAATTTTTTTAAACCCTTTGGGGGTTTTAAAAAGAAAAAATTTTTTTTAAAAAAATTTTTGGGGTGTCAAAAATAAAAGAGAAAGGGGAACTTTTTACAAAAAATTCCCTAATTTAAATGGGGGAAAATTCCCAAAAAAAATTTGCAAAAAGGGGGGGTTTAAA
>JAIZAY010002264.1:0-10503 GCA_029531755.1 Holothuria leucospilota | reverse complement strand
CTTTTTGTGATTGTTGTGACATGATTAAAAAATGTAACAAATGAAAATCTACCCCCCCCTCCTCCACTGTTTGGGATACGATACCACTATAACATGTCATGCATGTTAGGGAAGTGTACAATGAGCGGGTGGGGTCCACGCGTACTGGATTTACACACAAAAAATATGATTAGGCCTACTTCTCCGTGGCCAGGTCGTGAAGGTACCCAGGGGAATTCAAAAAATACCACTTTCGCGCGTAGTCCGAGAATTTCAGAATATTGATAAATACGTCGGTCAAATGGGATTTGAATTAACTTTTAATCACTAAAAATTTCACCCATTTAGTTTTGAATACTATGTTTTGCTTGTTTCAAATGACGCAATTTTACAAATTCGCTAGGGATAACTGTTTTTTTGGGCCCCCCTATTGTTTTCGCTATAGGTATTAACCCTTAAAACGACAAAAAAAAAAAAAAAAAAACAAAAACTCGAGAGAAATTCAATCATGGGTCTTCTGGATGTAAAGGGGCCTAAGGGAAGCTCGGGTGGATGAGTAGCGGGGGAATGTACAATGAGTTAGGCAAGAAGACAACGCGCGCGAAGCCGGCGCAAATTTTCGAGGATTTACACCGAAATGTCCCTATATGCGACGAGTATGTATCACAATACTTATTCATGATACTGTTACACCTCACCCCACCCCCTACAAATCTAGCATGTACAGTCTTAACAAACTTTAATTACTCAGAACGATTTTATTTTTTTTGAGTCAAAAACCATGGGGGGCAAATGCCTGCCCTGCCCCCCTAGTGGCGCCGCCCGTCTCCCCTTGCTAGCGGGTAGTGGGAATGTTACGTAGATGTAGTGGGCGTTTAGGGGTTGTGAACAGATCATTTTTTGGTAGACCCAAAAAACTATCAGTGACCTTGACTCATATTAAAAACCAATAGTAATACGTTGCATAGAAGCTCTAGCTATGTAGTATGACGTAATATATGCGTGTTTTGTATTCTTTGAATGCCCACAGCCGCCGCAACGTGTTTCAAGCGAAAAGTGATTAGAGATGCCTGACTGTCACCAGGCCGTAAGACATACTGTAGTCACATTCTCATGTAAAACGGTGCACTGTTCTGTTCAGGGCGGGCGAATATAGGATACCGTAGTCAGATACATTTCCGAAAGTTTCTTGCTAAGATTTTACGGATGGATTGTCGATACTGGATGGGGGTAACCAAAATCTCCTCGGACTGAGCAACTGTCATTACCTGTGAACCTAGTCCTGTTTTTTTTTTTTTTCAGCTAGTGTGCGGAAAAGCCCAATTTTAAAAGGGCACATTGGGAAATTTGAGGGGGGGGTCCGGACGGCCGCGCCCCCCCTACTTTTGTTAGGGAATCGAATTAGCTCGGTTGCGTCTGCATCCAACTTTTGTCATGAAGTTTTTCAATGCAAAATTTTGCTTCGCGTCAATCACGGCTCGTTTCTCCATTTATCATACACTTAAGGGTCAGTAATGCATGGAATAATCCATACACAACTTTTCCAAAAAAGAAGGGCTCCCCTGCCTGTAAGGCACCACGCAAGATAAGGGGATCTTATGCCCACTCTTATATCATTTTATCACTTGTAGCATGATGTGAAAGATTGAAAGTATGTTTTTTGTCCTTCACACGTTTTTTGAACTATTACGACGCCCCCTCTATTATCGGTAGATGGTGAATGAAAATACACTTACTGCAAAGACCTTCTTACACATGTTTTGTGATTCACCCAGACACGCACCCTTAATTTGGATTATTCTAGCTACCCATTATTCCATTGCAACGCTGATTACCATTGTTCAGTTAGTATCCACCATTTTGTAAATTAAGCAACAAGCTTTCAAGTTGGGTCCTACGCCGGCTCAGCAAGGCCTCTGGCAGAAGAGGTCATGACACGCCAAATATTCACTAAATATCGAGGAATGTACTTAACTAACAATTAGGACTAAATAAAGCGCAATTTCACAATTCTTAGCCACCTTACATAAAAAGGCAGTGGGGGAGGAGTTGTGTGCCAGTGTGCACTTAGAACAACACACCTTCTCATGTACCCAACCAAAATAAAAGTGTAGTAAATTGTGAAAATTTTCAATACACATAGATCGTCGAAATTCGCCAAGCACTATGTTGCATCTAAGTTACCTTTAATGAACAAAAGTGACCCCTTTGACCCTCTAGGGCAGCACAACTACTAGGATAACAAGCGGCAAATGAGTCTACCTGTGGGCAAAAATCTCTGGGCTGCAATATGCAGTTTTTCGCTTCTTGGATCGGATTCCGGACCATATTATTCTGTGGTGCCTCACCCCCTTCCATCTAAACTCTGGGGTGCAACTGGAAAAGGTAAGACAGCTTAAAGGAACAAGGCGTACGCAGGTGCAACGCACAACATTCCCCAATTTTTGCTGCAATCCATCCTTGTCCGTCCCCCCCCCCCCCACTTTGAATCCCGCTCCCTCAGGCCTTAGCCAGGATTCTACATGGGGGCACTGACACCTCTAGGGGGCACCGAAAAAGATTAATTATATCTGCAGACAATGAGCCACCAATGATTAGTGGCAGGAACTACAGGGGATGATAATCTCAGCTTACCACAGACAGCTTAAAGTATCGTTTTACAGTGTTCACATGCATGCGTCCGAAAGTCGACGTGAAATTTCCTCTTGTGATGGACATTTTCGCTCCTTTTGCATATACAAAGAAACGTGGGAAAGTCTCCACAAGTAAAAGGGAACAGATTATGATCCAATTATGCTTCTTCAGCTTCGCAAGCGCAGGTGAAGAGTTGAGTACTTTGCGAAAGCGAGGGGGACCATGAGCTGCCTTAGGCATCTTGGTGTGGTCCCAGTAATGATTTGGGGGGGGAAGGACCCAAAGGGAAATTCCCAATTGTCTTAGGAATAGAAAATGGGAACACTACATGAGCTTTTTGAGCAGGACTTTGAATGACAGTGATAGCACATCCACTCTCGTCACAGTTCACAATTCAAATGGTCATTATCGTATTTCTACTTTGAACGAAATTAAGCATTGACAGAAAAAATAATTTTAGAATAATTTGGTAACGATTAAATTTCGCTTCCAACCATATATTCATCGCGTTTACGAATGGTACTCAAGTTACTAGAATTACTAGATGAAAACACTTGATACCCAGCAGATCTAAGTTTTGAGCCTTCACCTACTATGGCTATAATAGTTCCACTGGAATTTTTATGCTAAATATGTTCATAGGCGATATAAATTGGCTTGGGAAACTGCGCGCGAAGCTCTCTCTCACACAACCACGAGTAACTGGAAAATATAAATAGATGAACTAATCGCGCGGCATTCTCACAATCAAACACAGCAACGCAAACGTTATATCGCCTATGACATTAATTAGCATAAAATTCCGTGAACTATGCTAGCCAGAGCTAAGTGAAGGCTCAAACTTAGATGCTGGGTACAGGGTTTTTCATCTATAATCTAGTAACTTGAGTTACATATCTTACGCGATGAATATATTGGTTGGAAGCTAATTTATCGTACCCAATTTTATTCTAAATTTATTTTTTTCTGTCAATGCTTAATTTCGTTCAAGTAGAAATACGATATGACCATTTGAATTGTGAACTGTGAAGAATTGGTGGGCTCTCACTGGTCATTCAAGTCCTGCTCAAAGCTCATGTTAGTGTTCCCCATATTTGCTATTTCCTCAGACATTTGGAATTTCCCTCTGGGTCCTAACAAAACATACTGACCAACCAAGACTGCCTAATGGCAGCTCCTGGTCCCTCGCGTTCGCAAAGTCTCAACTCTTCCCTGCGCTTGCGAAGCGTGAAGAAGCTCATTGTGATCAATAATCCTTGTTCAGTTACATCATGTGGAGACTTTCCATCGTCTTTGTATATTGCAAAAGGAGGCGAAATTCCATCACAAGAGTGAATTTTCAAGCGCGTCGCGCGTATGCCATTGCACACTAAAACGTACCTTTGGACTGTCTGTGGTAAGCTTGAGATATCACCCCGGTAGTTTCCCTGCCAACTTAATCATATGGTGGCCTCTATTGTCTTGCCGATATAATTATCTTTTTTCGGTGCCCCCCTTATGAGGTGTCAGTGCACCCTATGTAGATTCTGGCTACGGCACTGAGGGAGCCGGATCAAAAGTGGGGGGGGGGGGGACAAGATGGATGCAAGCTAAAATTGGGATGGTTGTGCGTGCACTGGGGGGACGTACGCATTGTCCTGTAGCTGTATACCTTTCTCAGTTGCACGCCAGGAGTTTTGATGGAAGGGTGAGGCCACACAGAAAATGATGTCGTATTATCCGATCCGCAGAAGCGAAACAATTGCATATTGCAGTCCGGAGATATTTTGCCCACAAGGTAGATCATTTTGACGCTTTGTTTCTCTTACGTGTGCTGTCCTTAGAGGGGTCCAAGGCGCAGGATCACTTTGTTCATTAAAAGGTACTTATGCTGCAAATAGGCTTTGGCGACTTTCGAACTGTCATGTTGAAAATTTTCACAATTTACCTACACACTTTTATTTTTGGTTTGCGTATGAGAAGGGTTTTTCTAAGTGCACACTGGTCACAAAACTCCTTCCCCCACTGCCTTTTTTATGTAATGTGGTCCTAAGATGTGAATTGCGCCTATATTTAGCCAGATTGTTTTAGTTAATTACTTCTTATATTTAGTGATATTTTGGCTGTGTTCATGCCATCTTCTGCAAGCTGTGCAGCCCGGCGTAGGACCAACTGAAGCTGTGTTGTAATTACAAAATGTGATAACTCCCATGACCCCCTGTACTTCACGTGCACTGGAAAATGGTATAGAATAATCAATTAGGGTGGTGTCCTGGTGGAACTCACAAACATGTTTAAGAATAGTTTTTTCTTAGTAAGTGTATATTAACATTCACCATCTACCGATAATAGAGGGGGCGTCGTAATAGTTCAAAAATGTATTAATATACAAAAATCATACTTTCAATCTTTCACCTCATGCTACAATGATAACATGATATAAGATTGGGCCTAGATCCCCTTCATTGCGTGGTGCCTACAGAGGCAGGGGATGGCCTTCCTTTTTGGGGAAAAGTGTTTTATGGCTTATTCCATGCTTACTGACGCTTCTATGTGTAGATAAATGGAACGAGCGGATTGCACTCGAAGAAAATTTTGCATTGAAAAACATTTTCATTGACAAAGTTGATGCAGACTGCACGGATATTCGATTCCTAACAATGTAGGGGGGGGTCCGGCCGACGTCCGGACCCCCCCCCCAAATTTCCCATGGCCCCTATTTTCAAAATTGGGCTTTTCCACACACTAGCCTGAAAAAAAAACAGACAGTTTCACAGGTAATGAAGTGTGTCAGTTCCGAGGAGATTTTTTGGTTACCCCCATCCAGTTCGATCTCCTCGTAAAAGTCTAGCAGAACTTCGCAATTGTATTTCCTACGTAGCCTTATATTGCCCGCCTGAACACGAACATTGCAACCGTTTTTACAGAGAATGTGGACTACAGTATGTCTACTACTGCTGCGTGACAGTCAGGCATTCTAATCACTTTCGCTTGGAACCACGTGCGGCGTGCTTGGGCATTCAAAGTATACAAAACCCTGACATATTTACATCTAACCACACTAGCTCACGCCATTTATGCAGACGTATTACTATTGGTTTTTAATATTGAGTCCACAACATGTCCACTGCTATTTTTTTGGTCTAGCAAAATATGATCTGTTCCACCCCTAAACGCTACATCATTACGAAACCTTCCCACCACCCGCTAGCAGGGCGGCGCCACAGGGGTGGGCAGGCAGCATTTGCCCCCCTATGTTTTTTTGACTCAAAAATAAAATCGTCTAAATAACGTTTTAAGACACTAATTTTTGTAGGGGTGGGTTGAGGTGTAACAGTAGCATGGATAAAGTATTGTTATACATTATCCGTTCGCATATAGACATTTTCGGGTGTAAATCCTCGAAATTTTGGGGCGCGCCTTCGGGGGGGGGGGGGGGGGCGCGCCGTTGTCTCTCTGCCTAGACTTCATTGTACATTCGCCCCGCTACGGTCATCCACCGCAGATCTTCACTTAGCCCCTTCTACATACCAGAAGGACCCATGATTGAATTTCTCTCTGAGTTTTTTTTTTTTTTTTTTTTTGTCGTTTAGGTTAATACTAGTACGTAACAATAGGGGGGCCAAAATACAGTATATCCCCTAGCCACATTCTGTGAAAATTGCTGTCGCTATTTGAAACAAGGCAAACATTAGTATCAACACTAACCTGACTGATTTTGAGTGATTAAAAGTTAATTCAAATCCGTATTTGACCGACTTAATTATCAATACATTCTGTAAATTCTCGGACTACGCGCGGAATGTGGTATCTATTTTGAATCCCTGGCTACCTTCACGACCGTGTCTCCGGATAAGTGGCCTAGGACATCATATTTTAGATGTGTAAATCCAGTACGCAGGACCTACCACTCTAGTTGTTACACTTGCCTACACATGCTTGACCATGTCTAATAGTGCCTATCGTATCCACTCAGTTGAAGTGAGGGGGAGGTATGATTTTCACTTTCGTGTACATTGTTCAATCATGTTCACAACAATCACAAAATGGTTTCACCTTCCGTGTACATTGGTTCAATCATGTCACAACATACACAAATGGTTGAATTGGTACGCACGGAAGGTTATACCAGGGAAGCAGTTCCGTGAAAGTGGGAAAATATATATAAAGGCGTTAACATATCTAGATGTCTTAGTGCAAGTTGGAAAGATCTAGGAAGGGCCATTCTTGCGATCTGGGAGCTGTTTTTGTGCAAAAATTGTATCGGCGCGTCCGCGCACAGCCAATAGAAATCATTGCCTCCTATCAGATGGCTTTCGTGCAATTTGAAAAGGTCTGAGAAGTACCATTTAAATTGCGATATAGAAGCCATTTTGGCAACTTTTAAAAACGTTAGTGGAGCTCGCTCTGTACCACGCAACAACCCGTTCACACTATCATGCTGTTCTCGTCACTATCAGTATCGTACGTTCAAAACTGGCCTTCATGGATCCCGAGAAGTGCCATTTCATGCAGTCTGTGGGCAAAAATTCTCTTGTATCGATTCGCAAAAACTTTTTAAAAAATGATGGCTCCGCTTCGATTGGCAACTTCCATTCTGGCGCCCCTCCCCCATGCCACACACGCCCGCCCTTGCCCGTTGTTTATGTAATCGTCGACAATAAGTGCAACAATTAAAGTTGGAAACTGTAGTCCGCCAAAATGTACAAGAACGTTGGATTCCTTACCTAGCAACTATATTTCTCGAGAAATATAACTTCAAAAGATGCAAAATATTGGTACCAGATTGCGTGCTAAGGGCCTTCCCGGTAGCGAAACATCTTTCACCCCCTCTCCTTAACCCCGTCCCCTCCTCTCAGAATCGCGATCGCTCATCTCATGCCGGTGCTGATGCAGGGGTGAAGGAATCATTACGCACCCAAAAAATCAGAAAAACCGGCAAAACGTTGTTAGCCTATAGTATTAAGGAGGGACAGGATTTAAAGTACGCCGCATCTTCGGTCTATTTCCGTGCCCGTATAACGTTTTATCTTTGCCTTGTGTTTTTAGTTTCTTCAGTTAAACGTACGTTACCTATCGCGTTCATTGGCAGTTTCTATTCCTTTACGCTTCGTTACTTATTCGTTAGTATCCGTCGAACATTCAGGTACAGTGTATGTACTTTTACGTTTCATCCGTTTGTTTGTCCGGTAATGATCCGGTGAGCATAGCAATCACTGGGACGAACGATACTAACGACAAGTCCAGTTGGGAAACGCACGAGAAAATTAGAAAACGGAACTAGCGGATAGTCCGAATACGTAAGGGACCTTTTCACGGGGGGGGGGTACAGGGCGTCTGTGTCCAAGTTTTGTGCAATGTCAAAAAATCTCTCGCGTTCATACGCGGACGTTCCGTCATGAAACGAAGTCGGCGGAGGAGAGCATGAGACTAAACGATACTAACGTACATCACGGAGTGACAATTTTGGGTCTTTCGGTTTCTCTCCGTTATTGCAATCCGTGTGAGGTTGACAGGCGCTTAAAGACTGACGTGTGTTTATGGTACGGTATCTCCCTCCCTCCTCCCTCTCCCTCCTGGATGACGCCATCCCAACCAATTATTTTATACCTCTGCCTTGAATCATTCTTAAGATTTAAGTCCAAATTTTACATAATAATACTGCAATAAAAAGAAATTGCAATCAGTTTTGGTCTCTTTCCCATACATGCCGTTTCATTTTAGGAGTTTAAGTGGACCTAAGTATAGAATTTAAGAATATATATTTTAGACGTTGAAACGAATTAACTCCCGACTCTCATTTTCACCCTGTCACCCTGGTGCTGAGATATAAAAGTTAAAATTATTCATTTTATTTTGCATGTCGAATGTGCGCAATCATTTGTGATGTCTCTTGTAAAATCTCACATTACTTGCTTTTGTTTCCTTTTGAATTGAATGTTTATATAACGTTGCAAAATTACTGTTGTACTGTGAGGTTTTTGTATAGTCAGTCACCCTATACCAGTGGAGAAAGTGATCACATTTTGGCACAAGGTGCAGAGCCTTTTCGAATAAATAAGAAAACAAAGAATGTAATTTTTCAGTAGTACAAGATGACATTACAATTATTGAGCCATCTACCATTTTAAATTGAATAAGCACCAACATTTTATTATCTCAGCTCAGTAATTCCTGTAAAGATGCAGTTAGACATGTTTGGATTCATTTTTCAAACTTGTAACTATGTTTGATTTTACCTTTAGGTACACTTTAATTTAGCTAAATTTTGCAGTTTTCTTTGTATACCACTAAAAATTCATTTGTCTATGAGCGTTTCTTTCATGTAAAAGTTGATAGACTGTATTTTCAACACAGTGACTCAAGCAAGATGTATTGGGTTTGTCACATTCTCCACATTGATGAGTTCTCCCTTTTCTGTTGGCCGTTCACTCGTTTTGGCTTACGACCCTTAAGGGTCAATTCGCAAATTTCACATCTTCCTATGCCTATTACTATGAATACATACGAATTATGAAGGACACTAAATCGGATTTAATTTACGATACCGATAATTAAGTCTCATTATGTGCGGAAATGACGTCACTCCGTTTGCCTAAGTTTACTTTTAGCTTGCAAATTTGTTACATCATTGTTCAAAACTCGAAAACTATAGGTAAAAATTTAATGTTATCTCAAAAACCTTGATCCTCTCCACTTTTATAAATTCATTTGCGTATAAACTTCCTCAGTGATTCGGCTTTTCTATAAGCAAGACAAAAAATCACATAATGAGGATTAATTTTTTCTCATTAATTAAGAAATTGCAGACATGAGATCCATATTTCAAGGATGAATACATACAGTTTAGAAAACTCGGGAAGTGCCGTTTCCGGCCATCTGGAGGGTTTGCAAAGTCAAAAATTTTCTTGAACGCTCCGCGCCAACTGATGGTGGCGCTCCGCTTAGAAATTTGTATTACCATTTTTCATAGATTTATTTCTTTTCTCGTTAATTGAGAAATTGCAGACATATGATCCATATTTCAAGGCTGGGTACATGCAGCTTAGAACACTCGGGAAGTGCCATTTCCGGCCATCTGGAGGGTTTGTAAAGCCCAAAATTTTCTTGTCCGCTCCGTGCCAACCGATGGTGGCGCTCCGCTTAGATAGTCTTGCTTCACTCAGCCCCCCCCCCCCACCAATATTTTTTCGTTCCGCCGCACCTGCTGCATAGTTGAAGCGTCTCATTCAGTGAGGGACCGATTTTCACTGACAGACAAACAACCCTTCTCACAGTTCGTATTTATTTCAAACAAAAAAGTTTTTTTAGAGAGAAAAATAAAGTCCAAGAAAATGAAAACGCCAAAACGCAGGTTCTGACACGGGGAGGGGGGGGGGGTAGGGTGAAGCTCGGAAGTCTTCAATGCCTGCACCCCCCAAACAATAAAGCTGGGTCCGACCCAGCATGCTTTGCCACCCCTATCGAAAAACCCTGGCGCCGCCCCTGCCCGCTAGTATCCCTCCTCTCATGAACAAGAGAGAGTAGGTAAATACGTTTCGCTATTCATGGTCTGGAATTACTCTCTTCTTTTATTGTGTTGCCCTAGTGATGGGAATAAGAAGCCAATCTTAGGTTAAAGTCCACAGTCAAGAGTTGACCAGAAGTCACAATAGACGAATCGGTGTTTGCTTTGTTTTAAAATTACTATATAAAATCACCACCAGGTCAAATAACGCAATGTCAGTCGGTTCAATTTTTTACGTCTTTGGACCGATGACCGCTGTCGCAAATAAAAAGCAAACATTCGACTTCAGTCATCTGCTCTGACAGAATATATTTTTGCCAGTCACGCCGCAACTATATAGGGAACACAGCATACAGCATTTTAACCCCCTCCCCTAGTCGAGATAGCGGTGGCGCAAGTGGTGG
>JAIZAY010002206.1:0-10863 GCA_029531755.1 Holothuria leucospilota | reverse complement strand
CTGTGAGCATGATCATCATGTGAAAGATTGGAAGCAATTTATTTCTGTCGTTATAGACATCGTTCAATTTCACGGGGCGCTTGCGGGCAACCCATTATTGGTAAAAGGTGGAATGTGATTACATTAAACAGTACTTCTTAGTCCACGATCCTTTGGTTCTTCCCCCTCATCCCTCCTACGCTTCATTCCTCATTGCACGCTGATCGTCTGAATTTTCATTGCTTATGTTAGTATTGCCATAATACGCACTGAAGCTTCGTATGCGACCTAATGGTACCAGCTTTTGCGGGTGCCATCTACAGCAAAATACACTAAATAATGAGAGTCTAGGCATGTTATCAGTTCGAAATCACTTTGCCTAAAGATACCACCATTTTGAATTCTAAGCCACTATATGCAGCAGAAAAATTTCAAAGGGGTGGGGAGTGTAACACCTCCACTTACGACCACACACTTTGGGCTTACACACAAACCCCAAATGAGGAACGATCATATCCCAAAATGCTGAGACTTTTCTAAACATATACTTAGGTTCGAAACTTGAACTAACGATAAACACCACTTGCTATCTAAGCCATAAACGAACAAAATTTTCTCAAACGGGAGGGGTACGCACCTTCCCGTGCCACCTGCCCTAGTGCACCTTTGGCATGAGCGTGGACCAAAGAGGATCCGACGCCGGTGTGGGGAAGTATTGTTCTCCAGTGTAAAAAAAAAGAGTTCCTCTTAGCAGTACCTCCACACAACATGAAATTCCACGTACTTGAGACCATCAAGTATGGTACATAGTATTGTCACAGTCTTTCATAGGGAATAACTAGACAGGATTAAACATTTTGAGGGTATATTACCTACACCATTTTTTTAACTAGTGACAACGGGGGGGATCATGGTCAGGTCCTACTCGTTTAAACGTGAGAGAAAGGTCCAACATAACTCAAGTTGTATCACATTGTTACTGTCTCTACCCAAGACATACACCTTAAAATCGCGTCATTACAGCGGTGAAAAGACAAATAATTTTCTTTAATAACCATCACTTCACACGAAAACTTTGTAATGAAATTTAATATAGGATTTAATATATAGGCCTACACATGTACAGTAATGTCATTTTTTTTTGAATCAGAGCCAATGATAAAAAGTGGAAAGACTGACTTTATCTGCCATCACGCTCTGAAATCAACCCTGAAAAATTAGGCTGTGTCCCCACCGCACCGATATTTCCAGGTTAAGTCCTGGAAACAGTGGTCTGGAGAGACAGTTTTTCCCACCACATTAAGAAATTGTGTCCGTCAGACACACATTTAAACTGTTACCATCTTTTCCGGACAGTAATTACAAACAAATCCGTCTCACTATTAAAGACTGTCCTTTTTTGCCACTGTCCGCTAGAAAAACGACACAGTGTTTTGATTAACCGCAAAATGATTTTGTGCAACGATAAACTGAAGGCATCAGTATAATTTTTGGCTGCCGCGGTTGGACAAAAGTACGGACTGAAACTTAACGCGTAGTAAAACAGACCGATGAACCATGCAAATCCACGGATCGTTGGTTATACCATTACACCATGGGATAGACCTGAGAGACCATTGAAAACAGAGGGAACTTATGAAATGATTTTGGTTTGATTGTGTGTGATTACTTTAATACTCGTGCCCACATGGCGTAGTGTGTAGTGGTACTAACATTAAAGTATTTTACAGTGTTTTAAATCGGTAGTTTCCTCAATACATTTAAAGTAGTACTTACAAACACGCCCCACACCATTAGCTGAAAAGGCAGACAGTGTGTTTGGACGCCTTGCAGACAAAAATAACCACGAACAGTGAACTTTTAATAGAAAACATTATCCGTTTTCAATAGAGGAGGGGCTACACGCAGAGGAAAGAGTAAATGTACATGGAATTTCAGAATTTTCAGGTCGAATTTTCCGGGGGGGGGGATACACGCATGTTGCAAAGAGAAGAAATGTGTCATTTTGGACCCGCGTGGGTTTAAAACTGAAAACCGTAAAAACTGCTTTGACAGACCGGGGGCTTACAAAATATAATGCACTTAGTTTTGATTTTACAGAGTTTCATGCAAACAAAACAGTCAGTTGTGGTACTATAGACAGTGGTGTACTTAGGGGGGGTCCACCCCATTGGGGACATGTCCCCTCAACTTATTGCCGATCTTTTTCAAGTTCCCTAAAAAATACGTAAACTTTTTGAACACAAGTATTTTACTTCAAAAGGTAGCATATGTGGCACTAGATTGCATGTATTAAGGGCACCTAATTTTTCAAAAATGTTTCAAAGGGGAGGGGGACAACCAAGTAGCACATGGTTCCTCCCTCACTGATTGCCGATTGTTTCTTGTTTTAGTTCCTAATACAAAATCCCTTCCTTTTGTGAACAACAAATTTTATCTTCACAAAAGAGTAGCACTATTGTTGCACCCGATTGCAATGTAAGGACACCTAAATTTTTTCAAATTTTTTCAAAGGTCAGGGACCCCCACCCCTTAGACCCCTTCCCCGGACCGGCGATCACACAACATACTGCGTGGCCCCCGGTGAGAGAAATTCCTGTTCTACGCCACTGGAAGCCTGTAGGATTTGCCTAGTTTAACTCAGGAATAAAGACCCTGGGTTTGTGCGGGTCGCCTTGTTTCCCTTTAACGCCTCCCTGGGTCAGAAAAATTAGGTTTGTCTTGAGTGGTTAAGTTCACGTTCTGATTACCTGCAGGGATGAAGAAAGATTTGTCTTGTATACAGAACACCTTTCAGTGATGTTTTTCCGCCCAGATCTTTGACTCTCTGTGCATTCTTCCCCTGGCCCATAGGTTGCAGCACAGAGGGGGCTTGGGGAAAACTGCAATCGCCGAAAAAAAAATTTAAGAAGAATCGGGATACCGGGAAAAAGAAAGAGAAGGAGAATAATTTAAAAAGAAAAGAATAAGTAAAATAAAGCTGGGAAATCAAATATCGACAGACAAGAAAGAAATAATTATGAATAGTGGGGGGTGTGATAACTGAATTAGGTAAGGTGGGGAAGAGGAAATTGGCTTGGGTAAATTTGGAAGGAAATGTTGGATGTTACTAGTTCCTGTGGTAGACCATGGGCCATAAGGGATGGTGGAAAAAACGAACGGGACGAAATAGCCTGAAAGAGTGAATGGCTGGGAAGACTGGAACAAGGACAAGGGCTGCAAGGGAAAGGCCGACTTTGCAAGAGGGAGAAAAATAATGAGGCCGGAGATGAAAGAAAGGGGGAAGGGAGGACAATAAAAGGTCAGTTGTCGGGGAAGAAACGCCCAGGAAAGCATGATATATATAACTTTAGCAGGAGGAATTTCGGGAAAGCAGAATGGGGGAAAGTAAAAGGGAGTAATGGCCCAGCGCCGAATCCAAGGGGGCGAAAGGGGCGTACGCCCCTATTCTTCAGCAAAACAATGATTTTTGGTGACAGAAATTTTAAAACGCTCCAAGCCCACATCTGATGTGGCCACCATGCACTTTCTACAAGAACGTTTACGCCCCCTCTCTCATTTCTGGATCCCCGACCCCTGAATAGGGGAAGGAACAATGAAGAGAGGCAGGAAATGTGGGAGGAAGGAGACGGATGGAGCTATAAGCTAAAGTGTTTGTATTACTGATTTTTCTGGATACTTTAAAGCACATACACTCGTCACCCCAAAGTTATATTTGTTAGTGTGGGAGGCATCAAAAATCTTAGCTGGTGACGGCTCTTTGGATTAAGAGCAAAGTTTGAAAATGAAGAGTAGCTTTAACATTCCACACACATATGCAACGGGGCTGTACGTACTTCAGATTCTGGACTCGAGTCCATGCTTTTTCGGACTCGGAACTGGCTCAGAATGGAGGTTCTGGAATCTGAATTGGCCCGGAATGGGCTGCAGCTGGACTCGGACTCGGAAAACCGATTCAAGAAGAGTTGCCACAAAAATGAAAGTTAAAATATTTTGTTCCCCTAGGGCTACATTGTTTATTGAATGCACACGTTTCAACATATAAATGGTCACATACAGTCAATTAAAATACAGGCTTGAACCAATGGGCATGAAAATTGACTCCTAAAAATGCCCGGTTTTAATTAAATGTAATTACAAAACATACAAAAAGCATGATGCCACATTCGCCAAACTAGCTGGACTCGGAATTGGCCCCGAAATTGAAGACCTGGAAATCGGATACGGCTCGGAATTGAAGGGTTATACTGACTCGGATTGACCCATGAAATGGTGGTCACTTAAATCTTCATTGGCCCGTATTCCGGGCCTAGGTGGACTAGGATAACAGCCCTGTAATACCAGAGAGAGAGTTTTGGATTTACACTGGGGGGGGCCTGCCCCCCCCCCCCAAATCGATTTCAGACTTTTTTTTTAAATTTTAAAATATGATTCCCAAAAGGCGGTTTAAGCACTTTGCGCGCGAGGGGGTGTGGGAGGGGAGTTCCCCCTCCCACGGGTGATGTGGAAAATATGTGATTTGGTGCATACTTATATACGATATTTTGTATGCAAAAGGGAGACAATAATTTATTATGTATCTTGTGAAATATTTTGTAGGAAATAACCATAGTCCAATTACATATTAACTATGGAATAACTATATAGAAATCAAATACACAACATCCACTTATATGCTGGCAAATAATTTATCATTCTACAAGTATGCAGAATCACATAACAGGCTTCAAACCAGTGTAAGGGTGTTGCTTTTGTACATATGCCTCCGCACTAGATACAATGTGTTTCCCCTGATATTTTAGGGTGGTGCAAATTTTTGTCCCCTTCCGGTATCGGTATGGAGTTTGGCGAAGTACGCTGCCAGTGCTCCGGCGTCAATCGTTTTGGGCGAGGAGCGCGAGAAAATCTTGGTCCAAAATGCCTCCCAGATCGCTGGAAGATGGCACTTCCCAGGCCCTATTTGCCGCACATAAATAGGGGAACACTAGTAATATTGTAAAAAAAAAAACATAAAAAATACCAACATTTTGCTCAAGGGGCGGCTGCCCCTTGTCTGCCCCCCCCCCCTTGGCTACGCGCACCTGTTTCCAGCAAGATATGATTCAAGTTCCAAAAATATCCCTAAGATAGCACCATTTTTGCATCTAGGCAACCTTAAATTACAAAAAAATTTCAAAGAGGAGGGAGACCCCTCCCCTAATTGTCGGCATCTTTGTAGAAGTGACAAAAAGGATTCCACACTGCTGTAATACAATCGCAGGGCACCCACAAAGTTTACAATTTACGGAGACTGGGGGGGGGGGGACTGAGGTGGCATTACTACTGTTCTCCCCCCCATCACCAAATCCTGGCAGCGCCCCCTGTAGCAAAATGTAACTGGAAGATGAAAAGCGCGTGTGGTTGTTGTGGTTTTTTTTGGGGGAAGAACGTTTTTGGTTTTGGGGTATTTGTTTTAATGCGGGAGACATTTTTGTAATTTTTTTTTTTTTAGAAGAAAAAAAGTTACGAGACAAACAAATACGTTCTTTATTTAAAAACGCCCTTTGGGATTTTTTTTGGGTCAAATCCTGGAGTCATATCAGGCCCAACGTTTTACAATTAGTAAAATTTTATTTTCGATCGATTTTTTCTTGTAGTGCACAGTGACCGGGCCACGTACGCCCCACCTAGACTGGGGCCCTGGAAACCTTAACACATGATCCGTCATCTCCACTCAACCCTTTTCCCCATCATTATGTCCTTTTGTGGGCTATTAGACTACCAAAAAGGCCAGATTTTGATTTCCATTTTTGTAACATCCAATGCCCACTTTGGAGATAGTCAAATGCTTCAATCGAATGATAACAATTTATTAATACCTTAGAGTCTCGGGGTCTCCATTTCGGCTTGGACCCCCAATTTAGCATTGTCCCTGGACTCCCGACTAGGGGTCCTTACAGTTGGGACCCCGGCCCTCAACGCAAACGCTACAGTGGTAGCACTGCCCGTCACTAACGAGGCCTTCCAGAGGAGCTCGGTACCCTTCATTTTGGGGTTGTCCCGTTTTGAGGAACGCTTGAACACCCTAGTGCCCCCTCTTCGAAAATTCTGGGGACTCCACGGCGTGCTTGGCCCAACTAGTAAAACCTGCTGGGACCTTTGCACACAAGTGAGGCTACCAAGCGAACGAAAAGGTTTAAAGAAGGTTTCAGAAACCTAACAGGGAGCAGTTACTTCAAAGTATCTGCGGTCTTTTAAACCCCACTCCACAGCACAAAGATGCTCCCTGTCTTTGTCCTAATTACAAAGACAGAAATTGTCCGTTTTAAGAACCGCATTACTTCAAAACTTTGTTGAAATAAAGGGACTGCCTACCGTAGTAATCAGATAATCTAGCTACCGGCCTTACCTATTTTAATTTTATTTTTCCTCATTTTCAATGGGGGGGGCATGGCCTGCTTGCACTCCCCGCTGGATACGCCACTCTGCCTAATGACGAGGGCACGGGGGACGGACCGTATTCTGGGCCTCGACTAGGCGGTCCAGGGTCTCTAGAACGGAGAAGCATTGTATAATTACGGTTTGACTGAAAGCAGGATCCAGGATGCAATTTTTAATGAAAAATGCAATCTTCCTTTTAAAAATTATAGTAGCTCCTTGTAACAGTGGTGGTACTGAATCGACTTTGTAAATGACACCATGGTAGTGACGGCCATAGACTTAATAAGAAAAGGAAAGATGTTTGAATGCGTGTCCGTTCGACTGAGGCTTAAATTGATGTCAGATCTCAACAACCACCCATTCATGACCTTCAAAAATTGCGAAATTTTGCCAAACATGTGCTCACGGACAAAAAGTATTATTTGAATTCAAAGGACATGCGGGGCCTTGCCTTGAATCTTGGAAAGTTAATTTTTACGCATTTTTGGTCAAAGTTTGGGACTTATATTCTTGAGTTTGTACTAGTATATCTTTTCGACACGTGGTGTCGGCCGCCGAGTCCACTTATGTCAAGTTAACTTACGGTCGTCCCTCAAGTTCACTTTGACATCCCATAAGTGTCACTTTCGGTCTCCCGCAATAACAAAACAAAATGTTGGAAAGTCGCTTCCCCACTCCCCAGGGCCATACATGTTCGGGGCGACTTTCTCTCCGTAACCGCGTTTCGAACGGACAAAATTTTCCTTTTGCTTATATGCAGACATTATTTCCTCGTAAAATTGTGTCCCGCGGACACATTTTCCTGTGGCGGGAGGACACTATTTCCTGAGAAATATTGTCCGACGGGACATATTTTTTTGGAAAATGTGTCTGGTGGGACACATTTTCCAGGAGAGACACCATTTCCTTTTACACCGGACATGTCCGGGCGGTCCGGCGTACAACCTCTAGTTTCCAGACTGGTGTGCATGTGGCATAGGACCCTGCACTCGTAATACTAATAATATATATACTAACGTTAATACTGATACGAAGAATGTGTAACTTAGGCAACGTCCAAAAGAGGTGCACTTCACAAAGTTGTATCGGGGAGCTGCCATTGCCTAGTTTCCGTCTCGAAACACAAGGTCAGCTTTTCCACCACGATAAAAAAGTTAACAAAGGGATGTTTACCAAGTTTCTAGGCCTGGAACGATGACCGAGGCATATACTTCACGAATATCACCATTTTACCATGCGTCGTTTCTTCGTTTATCGGTACCATGCATGTCACATTGCAGGTTAACATAAGTGCTTTCCACAACCAAACAAAAATCCCGATACAAAATATAGTGGCCACAGTTCTTGAAAGACGCTAGGTATTTCATGAGGATTTTGGGCCATACTGTCATGCATATAATTATCCGATAATCGTTTCCTCACGTGCAAAACCAAAGGTTAGG
This sequence comes from Holothuria leucospilota, assembly GCA_029531755.1. NCBI lineage: Eukaryota > Metazoa > Echinodermata > Holothuroidea > Aspidochirotida > Holothuriidae > Holothuria > Holothuria leucospilota. The sequence goes on along the minus strand of JAIZAY010002206.1, from coordinate 3,022 downwards.
TAATACCTGTAATTCCGCTTTAATACAATTAAAGCGGCACGTTGAGTTGGTTCATGAAATTCACAAAATTTTGCCAAACCTGTTAAGTTTTCTTCATATACTAATGACAAATGGTCAAACTTAAACAATCCCCACATCTTTCATACAAATAAATGTTTCATAAGTGAGTAATAACAACTTCAATTCGATTTCCAAAAAATTCTTGACAGACCTTTTCAAATTATGGCACAAAACCGTTACAAGCCTGCATACCAAAAAATTCAAAATTTTTAACTTTTATGCGTTACTATTGGATGTGGAAACTTTGACTAATTATGATAATAATAATCATTATCATGTGGCAGTACCCTTCAACACCCTCGTTAAGACATCGATATCAACTCAATATGCCCCTTTAAAAAAGTAAGGCTAAACCGAGGTCTTAGTTCTCTGACTTTGAGCTGGAGCTGCTTTGAGCAAAGTTTTCGTTTAGAAATTAGACATCAGGATTGCGTGGTATCCCCTACTTCTCTCAACAGTCCCACAAGATTTTAAACAGTGTGGGAATTTCCCGCACCTGTTGGGGAAAAAGTTGACTTTCTATGTTGCAAGTTATCATAGATTTCCCTCCTGAACCTAAATCCCCCCTCCTCCAGATTTGTTGAAGTGGGGGACTCTCCCACCCCCTCAAATTCTGAGACTTAGTACAAACACTGAATATGAGTAATTAATTAACAATGACGAATTCAATCTAAGTGGAAAACTTTTCCTTTTCACGAATATTGCCTTATTGCGATGTGGAAGTACTGGGTGCATTGATTTTTCAGCTCCCCAAGGCATGTAATGCATGCAATCATCTCAACTATTAGCACATCGATAGCGGCGAACTTCAATATGGTGATTACGTAATAAAGAGAGAATAGACGTTACATAATGGAGACAGTTTGGCAGTGTACGCATATCTAAGTTAGGCAGGAATTTCTATGGTCACCTTGAAAATCGCATCCCGGCAGGAAAAAATTCTCATTCTTCAATGAGACTGATTGGGGAAATGGAGAAATGTTCTCATTCAGTCTCATTTAAAGGGATTTGCCAGTGACAAAAATCAATATGACTTCAAAAAATGCAGAAAATTTTTCTCTTCTACTGAGGAGGTGAAAACCGCATCTCACTGCAATATCTACAGCGTTTGGAAGATACTTATTTTCATAGAAATGCAATTTTTTCTCCAGATAAAGTGCATTATGGGAAATCTGTGATGTCATCGCGGCATATTAATTTGACAAAGCATTGAATTTCTTTATGATGTTGACACTGTTGTAGGGAATATATAGCAACTTTGTTTGTTATACCGTACATATGGTGTAGATTTATGCTAAACCTACATGGAAAAATATTCAAACATTCCAAAAGTATCAAATTTCAAGGACAACAGGACATTCAACTATAAAGGAAAACAAAAGAAATCTGAGGCAATGGGCCCACTTTGCATAACATTCTGTCACCTTGATGAGAACTGGAGGTATTTTTTTTTTTTTTTTTTGACAAAAATAATTTCTTTAATATTAGATATCTCGAGCTGGGGAAAGAGTATTGCTACGGGGTTTACAGGGTATGAACTGAACTTTTTTTCTCTCTCTCTTTCACTTGGGACCCTTGTGAAAAGCCAGTGGAATGCCTTTAATTCTCATAGACTGAATGAGAATTAAATGAGACTGAATGAGAAAATGCATCAATTTCCCCAATCATATACTTCAATGAGACTGAGTGGGGAAATTGAGACATTTTCCCATTCAGTCTCATTTAATTCTCATTCAGTTTATGAGAATAAAACGAGACTGAATGAGAAAATGTCTCAATTTCTCCAGAATGAGAATTTTCTCCTGAGATAGTGTGACGTGGGGGAGGGTGTTATGAAGGGAGTTCCCCCTCGCCTTTGGAGAAAACGGCTTTTTTAGGTCTTCAGATGCGAAATATGGTGCAATCTTTGTGCCTCAAACGTAATAAAGTTTTTAGTGATCTTTTTTCAAGCTTGTGCCATGGGGTTGGGGAGTTCAACCCCGGAGCCCCCGCCTCTTGGCTAGGCGCCGGATTAGATCCCAGCGCATCATGACGAATGTCCGTCGACTCAACAGTTACTGTGCAAAAATGTAGTTTAACGTCCGTCATGCATCATCTCCAAATAGTGTGTGTGTTAGGGGGAAGGGTTAATTATGTCTTCCCCATGGCCAGAAATTTTGACATAGGGGGCACCGATTGAAGTTTATGTTTCTAACCAGCTGTGCAAATTCATGATGGCTGTAATTTGGGGGAACCACAGGCAATATGCGGATATCCCATTAGCACACCACACGTAGCTTTAAGAATCGGGATCAACGTCTGTACACGCGCGAGAAACGCGCGAAAAAATATCATTTTTAAAATGATATGATTTATTTTTAAATCAATCATTTTTAAATTTATCTACTTAATCGCCTGGAAGCATGCCGGGTCACGCGCGTGGTTCACAGGTAGTAGGCTAAAATGTTATTTTTGATCGATTTTCTAAATAGGGGCAAAGTGGTCAGTACGGGGGGGGGACACGGTCCCCGCTGCTCTGCAATCGCTCGTTTCCCCATTTGGTTCTTCCATTTACTCATAGGGGTGTTAAAATAGTTCGTCTTGAAATGACTTCTGTTACGGTATCCGTTCATGACAGAATTTATATTGTAAACACAGCACACGTAGTGTTACCAAATTTTTTTATGTAATGGCCAGATGCCAGTTGAGGACATTAACTCAGCAGGTATTTTTCAAAAAATGTTTACCACAGGGACAGAACAAAAATTCTCCGGTATTTTGTGTCATGGACGGACACTGTACGTAGTGTCAAACATAAACAACCATGTGAAATGATTATAACACAGTGTTATATAAGATTTCCTTTTTAAATTCAGTATGATTATGGAAATAAAGTCTGAGCTCCCTCTGACATATAATCACCCAAAAAATTTCTATAGTTCAAACGACTAAAACAATTATTTTAAATATGATTTGATTGCTT